>JAHUYU010001281.1:0-12829 GCA_030439765.1 Tripidium arundinaceum | reverse complement strand
AATGTTAATTCACAGCAATCCAGCATACAACTATTGGGCTTCAACAAAAACCTGTTTCAAAATCCAACATGCTATTCAGATGCTTAGCTCCTAAATATTAGTCTCTTTCATGTTTGCCATTCATATAATTGTAGTATTGTGCTTGATTCTGGGTCTAAAATAATCATAAATTGCAAGGACTTGAGATATACAAAGATGGTAGATGTTACAGCAAATCTGCAGTTCAACACTTAATAGATTACAAAACAGGTTTGTATGCGAATGGTCATTACAACAATATGTAATGATGCATCATTTCAATTTTTAATTTGCTACTCCCACATTTGAAATTACAGAAGATTGCGACTCGTGTTTGTAGCATTAGAAAATAGCAATGTGTACTAAATAAACAATCTAATTCTAGGAAGAGTTTCAAATACTTTAACTTCAAAGCAAGGGATGACACTTCAATGCGCGAAATCCGGTTCTGAGTTAGAGTGCGAAAATTCTTGCTGCAGCCGTTTTATTCGCTGCTTGCAACTTTCTAAAATGGAAGATGAGATGAATAGATTGAATTGATAGTCCAGTTCAATCTATAGTCTAGATTCCATTCCTTCGATCCACTCAGGCTTTGAATGCTGACTTGCCAACTGTTCTTTTTTTTAACAGTTTGCACTTGCCACTGGTAAAAATTTCATACTTAAAAAGGTTTAGGTAACACCATAATTACATACAGGAAATACTTTGTTAAAATAAAAGGCACACAACGTAAAATCAAATTTTTAAGTGGCCAAGGGTTACAAGAATTTCCACACAACAAATTTTCATATGATCTGTTCTAAACCAAACAAGAAAGCTACATCAATTGTTACAAAATCATTATGATTTATGAACACATTCAGTCACTGCTGTCTGTTTTAAATTTACAATTCAGCACCAGCTAAGCAATTAATCAGTACTGTTAAATTCTAGAGCATGACTCGTGTTTAAAATCATTTAGGAATCCAAAGTTAGCAATCATTTTTGTAATCACCAAGGTGATAATGACCTTCTAGAACCATTTGCAAAAGAAACAAGAAATAAACAAGAACTTTCAGGGAATGAACAAATAATTGCAGCCACAAACCTTATTTTTGAATGCACTTCCCATGTATACTGGTATGAACTTCTGTGCCACCGTAGCTCTTCGAATAGCCGCCTGACAAAGAATATAACATCAAGCAGCATGACAATGATTTAGAAACAGTTAGGAACTAACATGTCACCAATTTATCAATATCACACATTCCTGAAAACCGATATAATAAAAAAAAAACAGGAATGATACAATGAAATATAAATTTTAACTATAAACTATTTCAATAAGTAGGCAAGATATCATGTCACAAATAACAAGGCATATTGTGAACTCAAATACCAAAAAGAAAAACATCAGCACAGTATGAACAAACAAATTTAGTACAAATTTCTGAATGTCACTTGCATCTCATGCAAACAAATAAATATGTTTGCTATATCATAGGACCCAAGACTTTAAAATGCATTGTTCATATACCAAACCAATGAGGCCGACAGATCTGCAGTATTTCCAATGGTGTAAAAAATTGTCATAGCATGTAACAAAAGACTTTGAAATGTGTAAGTTTATATTCCCAGCTAATGAGAACCATGGGCATCACATCCTTTCAATAGTCAATTTTATATCTACCAGAAAAATCTATAAAGTAAGATTTTAACACAATTACTGTAAACATTTATATAATCATTACTCACTTGGTTTGCTGTAATAATTAAATGTAGAATTTTGATCATGGACTTATGCCTAGAAATTTGGGGAAAAACATTATACCCTAAATAACAGGTCTGAAATTGAAGAAAAAAAAGAAAGGGTTTAGCTAGTTTTTAGCATGAACACTGAAACATTCAAATAATCATCTTCCATCCATGCATTACTTGTTACATGTTCTACAAACAAATTAAGAAAACAGAACCACTATCTCACCACCACAATGCATTTAGCGCATTTAACATAGGAAGATCAACTAAGCATCTCTGATGTTTAAATCAGATTCAGAATATGTAGAGATAAGCAGACTCATTTTTCAGATGAAATTTCTCCTTATATAGTCAAGAAAAACTGTGTAAATTACATAGGTGCACAATAATAATGAAAAAAAGAAGATAAATAATAAAGATATAGTAGACTAGAAAACACTTGTTATAAGAAGGTAAAGTTTAACAACCTTAAGCTGATTAGCTGTTATTGGCTCATCATTGAGAAAAGCTTCAGCAAGCTGATCATCTACTTCAGAAACAACTTCAATAAGTTCGCGACGCTTCTCAGTGACTAAATCCTCCATGTTCAATGGAACATCAGAAGCAGTTACATTCTGGCTGCACATTCAAATGAGATGCACCATTCAGGATTCAATAAAACAAATAGCCTGGAGTATTTAATTCTCGATGGAATAGGACTCACCCACTAGAACCCTCGAACTTATAAGCCTTCATTTCTACAAGGTCAACAAGGCCCTCAAACTCCTCTTCTAATCCTATGGGTACTTGCACAGCTGCATTGTGGTGACGGAGTTTGGATCGCGCCTTTACATGGAAAGAACAAAAGCAATAATCAGCTGGAGGAAATGGTTCCATACTTCCAACAATATGCACAATCTGATTCATGCTAACCTGGTTAAGAACCTTCCATGGATCAGCTCCCATACGGTCCAACTTGTTAATGAAAGCAACCCTTGGGATTTCATATCTTCTCATTTGCCGATCAACAGTGATCGACTGACTTTGCACACCACCAACACTACATAGCACAAGTATAGCACCATCGAGAACGCGGAGTGCCCTTTCAACCTCAATGGTGAAATCCACGTGACCTGGAGTATCAATAATATTAATCTGCATTTAAATTATAACATGAGCTTTCAAATCCTCATAACAAGAACAATGTAATGTGACTTCAAACAAAAGAATCATTTGAATTATCCAACACAGTAAATCATTCTTTATGCTGGTAATTTCATGACACAACATTAATGACTTATAGGGTCACTCTTGCTAGTTTTAGGCAAGATTTTCATCAAGGTTCCAAAAGGCACTATGGCGCTAGCTCACTGCCTAGCACCTAGGGCACATAACCGCAGATAAAAGGTGATTGAACCTTTTTTTTTCTTCCTTCTTTTGCTGCTGGGGCAAAATCAGGACGTACCAGCATAGATGAAGGCCAAAATGATGAGTTCTAAAGGCATAAACAGGGCACAAGCCAGCACACAATCATCATCAATGCAAGGCAGCAAATAAACATTAATTCATCAGATGTAACAGGATATATTTGCTTAGCATTAAAGATTCAGAAAAATAAATACAGAGGCACAGAGGCTGCACACAAACAGTAATAAGAAATTAGTAGAAATCACAACACATCAAGACTAGGTCTTGCGCCCAAATGAGTAATGATTATATAAATGTTTACAGTAATTGTGTTAAAATCTTACTTTATAGATTTTTCTGGTAGATATAAAATTGACTATTGAAAGGATGTGATGCCCATGGTTCTCATTAGCTGGAATATAAACTTACACATTTCAAAGTCTTTTGTTACATGCTATGACAATTTTTTACACCATTGGAAATACTGCAGATCTGTCGGCCTCATTGGTTTGGTATATGAACAATGCATTTTAAAGTCTTGGGTCCTATGATATAGCAAACATATTTATTTGTTTGCATGAGATGCAAGTGACATTCAGAAATTTGTACTAAATTTGTTTGTTCATACTGTGCTGATGTTTTTCTTTTTGGTATTTGAGTTCACAATATGCCTTGTTATTTGTGACATGATATCTTGCCTACTTATTGAAATAGTTTATAGTTAAAATTTATATTTCATTGTATCATTCCTGTTTTTTTTTATTATATCGGTTTTCAGGAAATGTGTGATATTGATAAATTGGTGACATGTTAGTTCCTAACTGTTTCTAAATCATTGTCATGCTGCTTGATGTTATATTCTTTGTCAGGCGGCTATTCGAAGAGCTACGGTGGCACAGAAGTTCATACCAGTATACATGGGAAGTGCATTCAAAAATAAGGTTTGTGGCTGCAATTATTTGTTCATTCCTGAAAGTTCTTGTTTATTTCTTGTTTCTTTTGCAAATGGTTCTAGAAGGTCATTATCACCTTGGTGATTACAAAAATGATTGCTAACTTTGGATTCCTAAATGATTTTAAACACGAGTCATGCTCTAGAATTTAACAGTACTGATTAATTGCTTAGCTGGTGCTGAATTGTAAATTTAAAACAGACAGCAGTGACTGAATGTGTTCATAAATCATAATGATTTTGTAACAATTGATGTAGCTTTCTTGTTTGGTTTAGAACAGATCATATGAAAATTTGTTGTGTGGAAATTCTTGTAACCCTTGGCCACTTAAAAATTTGATTTTACGTTGTGTGCCTTTTATTTTAACAAAGTATTTCCTGTATGTAATTATGGTGTTACCTAAACCTTTTTAAGTATGAAATTTTTACCAGTGGCAAGTGCAAACTGTTAAAAAAAGAACAGTTGGCAAGTCAGCATTCAAAGCCTGAGTGGATCGAAGGAATGGAATCTAGACTATAGATTGAACTGGACTATCAATTCAATCTATTCATCTCATCTTCCATTTTAGAAAGTTGCAAGCAGCGAATAAAACGGCTGCAGCAAGAATTTTCGCACTCTAACTCAGAACCGGATTTCGCGCATTGAAGTGTCATCCCTTGCTTTGAAGTTAAAGTATTTGAAACTCTCCTAGAATTAGATTGTTTATTTAGTACACATTGCTATTTTCTAATGCTACAAACACGAGTCGCAATCTTCTGTAATTTCAAATGTGGAGTAGCAAATTAAAAATTGAAATGATGCATCATTACATATTGTTGTAATGACCATTCGCATACAAACCTGTTTTGTAATCTATTAAGTGTTGAACTGCAGATTTGCTGTAACATCTACCATCTTTGTATATCTCAAGTCCTTGCAATTTATGATTATTTTAGACCCAGAATCAAGCACAATACTACAATTATATGAATGGCAAACATGAAAGAGACTAATATTTAGGAGCTAAGCATCTGAATAGCATGTTGGATTTTGAAACAGGTTTTTGTTGAAGCCCAATAGTTGTATGCTGGATTGCTGTGAATTAACATTGTGTTCATGCAAGCCATTTTTTTATGCCATTCAAGGTTGACTTGTTGATGTTTTTGGACTGTTTTAATTGAAGAATGGTCGCCAATAACTGTGTGCATTTGTTGATTATCAAACTGTGGTGAAGATAAGACCTTGAGATTTTCTCTTGGATGTTTTTGTGTTTTTGGGTTTACACTCTCTTTTGACTGGTTTTATTTATAGGGTGTTCAACCGCTTCTTGATGGCGTGCTGGATTATCTACCATGCCCGTTGGAGGTTGATAACTACGCCCTTGATCAAAACAAATCTGAAGAGAAGGTACCAAGGGATTTCAAATTGTGTTATAACTATAATAACTATAATAAAAAAAAACTTCGAACTTTAGAGGACTTCCTATATCATACCACTTAATCCTACTAGTGGAGAAGAGTAGAAGTGGTAAAGTATGTAATGGGTAGAAGGTTGGGAAGCTCATTTATTATTGTGGAGCATTTCTACCCTCTATCACTCTGTTATATTTGGTGATGAACTTCATACTATTTTTGTTTAAATTCAGGTATTATTGGCTGGAACTCCAGCTGAACCACTTGTGGCATTAGCGTTTAAGCTAGAGGAAGGTCGTTTTGGTCAGCTGACCTATCTAAGGTGATTCTTGCTCTTCTAATTACTGACCTATTGTACTCTCACTGATTTAACTTTGGAGCAGAAGATTACTCTGATATTTTATTCTTAAACTAATCACTTATGATTTTTCATTCCAGAATCTATGATGGCGTTATACGGAAGGGTGACTTCATATACAATGTCAATACAGGGAAGAAAATCAAAGTGAGGCTTAATTCCAACTTCCAAGTCCCAGCAAGGAATTTGAGCCATTGCCAGTTGCTTTCTACCCCCTCCGTCCCAAAAAAGATATCACTTGGAATTTAAGACAATTTAGAGCTCTAAGGAAATTTACCCATGTTCCCTAATTATTGTAGTGACTAGTGATTCCATTGTGTTTGCCGAGCTAATTAAGGGGAAAACATGCAGCCTTCCCCATACGAGGATTTTTTAACTCATGCCATGCATGCAGTCTGGTTTCTCAGCTTTACATGTGTAACATGCATTTAGATGTGAGATGAGGGGATGCAATTAATGTTGATAGCCCCACTAGTTGTCCACAAGCTAGAATGACATGTTCTATGGGACACAATTTGAATCCTAAAGTGACATGTCTTTTTGGGACGGAGGGAGTGTTTTTCTTTGACAAGAGACATTTCAGGCTTTAGAGTAGAATATACCAATGTTTTCAATTCGATGCACCAGAAGGGGCTTTGGAAAGGAGTTGTTTCAAATTGTGGGCTTGGAAGCCCTCAAATATACATTATTAACACAATAACTGCTATTTCAATGGTTATTGAGTCGAAACGGCATCAATTCATGATATATATTGGTCGTACACTTCTTGTTTAGGCAAGTTAAAATAGGTTATTTCAATACAATTGCAAAAATGGCTCTTCATTTTCCCTTCTATTTTTTAATTTTAAAATATTTGGAAGCCATTTACTTTAAAACCATGTACAGCTACATTTCTCTCGAATATATACATCTATATTCTTATTAAGGAAAGTGTAAATATATTGTTTATTTTAGAGCATTTATAACTGAATGTAGTGTTTGCCAGCTCAAGGTTATAATTAAATGTCAAGGTAAATGCTAGTTTGTAAATTTTGCTATTACTTAATGTTTTTTTCTGCTTAAGCTCCAATCTGGCACTTGAAGTTAGTTTTTTTTTTGTTTTTTTTTTTTGCAAATATAACATTCATTTTAGTTCATTACAGCTGAAAATTAATTATGGATATATATATTCCTAATTTTACAAGTGTTCTATATTGAAATCAAAAAATGAATATATCAAACTTATTTTTATTTGCAGTAAGTAAACAATCATTCATAAAAAGTTTCATTCTTATTTGTTTATATTTTATAGTTTACAACTTGAATATGATGTTCAGTCGTATTTGCATTTTATATTTGAGAATGCCACTCTTTTGGCAGTGTTGTTTTGTTTGTGCTCACAGTGCTCTGCAGAACACTAAATTCTTGCTGTGCTTGGAATGTGCATTTCTTTAAAATGTGCAGCATTACTGTTGATGAAAAGTATTAGTGATTTCAGGAAAACACGTTGGATGGATGAATTCTGGATCAGTACAATCTTTTTGTTTTTCCTTAACTTTAGTTGGTGGATAGGGGGTACTACTATTCATAAGAGGGTGCCATATCTGAATCCCTGTGGTAACTGCTGTTGCATGTTTTTAGGTTCCTCGCTTGGTAAGGATGCACTCTAATGAGATGGAGGTAAGTTGCATTATATTTAGTTTTCACTTCAAATAGTATTGATTTCAATCAGATGAAGATCAATGATTTTTTGGTGTTAATGTTTATATTGTTTTGTTTGATATAGGATATTCAAGAAGCATATGCTGGCCAAATTGTTGCTGTTTTTGGTGTTGATTGTGCATCAGGTACGCAGACAGACAATGTGGATGATCTTACTTTTTTTTATAGTTCTGTTTACTTAATTTATTCTGCATCTGACTTTCCACTTCTCTTGTCAATAGGCGATACATTTACGGATGGAACTGTGAAATATACTATGACTTCAATGAATGTCCCTGAACCTGTGATGTCCTTGGCAGTTTCACCTATATCTAAAGACTCTGGAGGACAAGTATATCATATTTTTCATCAAAAGAGTACTACTGCTATATGTAATTTGTTATCCTAGATGTCCTAAGTGAAAATACACGTTTGAATTTCAGTTTTCAAAAGCTCTGAATCGCTTCCAAAAGGAGGATCCTACTTTCCGTGTGGGTTTGGATGCTGAGAGTGGCCAGGTTTGTCACATCATCCATTTCAATTTTAATTTGTATTTTTGTGAAGTTCTTAATACATAAAATATTGGACTTAACAAACTGATCCTAAAGTTGCAAATTCAGGGTTATCTTCCTCTTCTTTAATGGGGCAATCAAGGGTAAAATGATCATTCTATAGACAAACTAGATTAGAAGTTTGTCTAAAAGTCTGTAACAAGGATATCCTCGATCATTCTAGTAATAAAGATTCGAGTAGCAAACTTCAAGGAAAGTTATCGAACACCCATCCATATATATAAGCTTTTTCACCCAAATAGTCAAGGGACCAAAGTATGCCTCTAAAATAAATGTTTCCATACCTTGTACTCTCTCTTAATACGTTCAACATATATATCCAGATGCAGCTCACCCATCCCTGAAATAATTGTCTACTAGCAAATTTTATGTATTAAGAACTTCACAAAAATACAAATTAAAATTGAAATGGATGATGTGACAAACCTGGCCACTCTCAGCATCCAAACCCACACGGAAAGTAGGATCCTCCTTTTGGAAGCGATTCAGAGCTTTTGAAAACTGAAATTCAAACGTGTATTTTCACTTAGGACATCTAGGATAACAAATTACATATAGCAGTAGTACTCTTTTGATGAAAAATATGATATACTTGTCCTCCAGAGTCTTTAGATATAGGTGAAACTGCCAAGGACATCACAGGTTCAGGGACATTCATTGAAGTCATAGTATATTTCACAGTTCCATCCGTAAATGTATCGCCTATTGACAAAGAGAAGTGGAAAGTCAGATGCAGAATAAATTAAGTAAACAGAACTATAAAAAAAAGTAAGATCATCCACATTGTCTGTCTGCGTACCTGATGCACAATCAACACCAAAAACAGCAACAATTTGGCCAGCATATGCTTCTTGAATATCCTATATCAAACAAAACAATATAAACATTAACACCAAAAAATCATTGATCTTCATCTGATTGAAATCAATACTATTTGAAGTGAAAACTAAATATAATGCAACTTACCTCCATCTCATTAGAGTGCATCCTTACCAAGCGAGGAACCTAAAAACATGCAACAGCAGTTACCACAGGGATTCAGATATGGCACCCTCTTATGAATAGTAGTACCCCCTATCCACCAACTAAAGTTAAGGAAAAACAAAAAGATTGTACTGATCCAGAATTCATCCATCCAACGTGTTTTCCTGAAATCACTAATACTTTTCATCAACAGTAATGCTGCACATTTTAAAGAAATGCACATTCCAAGCACAGCAAGAATTTAGTGTTCTGCAGAGCACTGTGAGCACAAACAAAACAACACTGCCAAAAGAGTGGCATTCTCAAATATAAAATGCAAATACGACTGAACATCATATTCAAGTTGTAAACTATAAAATATAAACAAATAAGAATGAAACTTTTTATGAATGATTGTTTACTTACTGCAAATAAAAATAAGTTTGATATATTCATTTTTTGATTTCAATATAGAACACTTGTAAAATTAGGAATATATATATCCATAATTAATTTTCAGCTGTAATGAACTAAAATGAATGTTATATTTGCAAAAAAAAAAAACAAAAAAAAAACTAACTTCAAGTGCCAGATTGGAGCTTAAGCAGAAAAAAACATTAAGTAATAGCAAAATTTACAAACTAGCATTTACCTTGACATTTAATTATAACCTTGAGCTGGCAAACACTACATTCAGTTATAAATGCTCTAAAATAAACAATATATTTACACTTTCCTTAATAAGAATATAGATGTATATATTCGAGAGAAATGTAGCTGTACATGGTTTAAAGTAAATGGCTTCCAAATATTTTAAAATTAAAAAATAGAAGGGAAAATGAAGAGCCATTTTTGCAATTGTATTGAAATAACCTATTTTAACTTGCCTAAACAAGAAGTGTACGACCAATATATATCATGAATTGATGCCGTTTCGACTCAATAACCATTGAAATAGCAGTTATTGTGTTAATAATGTATATTTGAGGGCTTCCAAGCCCACAATTTGAAACAACTCCTTTCCAAAGCCCCTTCTGGTGCATCGAATTGAAAACATTGGTATATTCTACTCCTAAAGCCTGAAATGTCTCTTGTCAAAGAAAAACACTCCCTCCGTCCCAAAAAGACATGTCACTTTAGGATTCAAATTGTGTCCCATAGAACATGTCATTCTAGCTTGTGGACAACTAGTGGGGCTATCAACATTAATTGCATCCCCTCATCTCACATCTAAATGCATGTTACACATGTAAAGCTGAGAAACCAGACTGCATGCATGGCATGAGTTAAAAAATCCTCGTATGGGGAAGGCTGCATGTTTTCCCCTTAATTAGCTCGGCAAACACAATGGAATCACTAGTCACTACAATAATTAGGGAACATGGGTAAATTTCCTTAGAGCTCTAAATTGTCTTAAATTCCAAGTGATATCTTTTTTGGGACGGAGGGGGTAGAAAGCAACTGGCAATGGCTCAAATTCCTTGCTGGGACTTGGAAGTTGGAATTAAGCCTCACTTTGATTTTCTTCCCTGTATTGACATTGTATATGAAGTCACCCTTCCGTATAACGCCATCATAGATTCTGGAATGAAAAATCATAAGTGATTAGTTTAAGAATAAAATATCAGAGTAATCTTCTGCTCCAAAGTTAAATCAGTGAGAGTACAATAGGTCAGTAATTAGAAGAGCAAGAATCACCTTAGATAGGTCAGCTGACCAAAACGACCTTCCTCTAGCTTAAACGCTAATGCCACAAGTGGTTCAGCTGGAGTTCCAGCCAATAATACCTGAATTTAAACAAAAATAGTATGAAGTTCATCACCAAATATAACAGAGTGATAGAGGGTAGAAATGCTCCACAATAATAAATGAGCTTCCCAACCTTCTACCCATTACATACTTTACCACTTCTACTCTTCTCCACTAGTAGGATTAAGTGGTATGATATAGGAAGTCCTCTAAAGTTCGAAGTTTTTTTTTATTATAGTTATTATAGTTATAACACAATTTGAAATCCCTTGGTACCTTCTCTTCAGATTTGTTTTGATCAAGGGCGTAGTTATCAACCTCCAACGGGCATGGTAGATAATCCAGCACGCCATCAAGAAGCGGTTGAACACCCTATAAATAAAACCAGTCAAAAGAGAGTGTAAACCCAAAAACACAAAAACATCCAAGAGAAAATCTCAAGGTCTTATCTTCACCACAGTTTGATAATCAACAAATGCACACAGTTATTGGCGACCATTCTTCAATTAAAACAGTCCAAAAACATCAACAAGTCAACCTTGAATGGCATAAAAAAATGGCTTGCATGAACACAATGTTAATTCACAGCAATCCAGCATACAACTATTGGGCTTCAACAAAAACCTGTTTCAAAATCCAACATGCTATTCAGATGCTTAGCTCCTAAATATTAGTCTCTTTCATGTTTGCCATTCATATAATTGTAGTATTGTGCTTGATTCTGGGTCTAAAATAATCATAAATTGCAAGGACTTGAGATATACAAAGATGGTAGATGTTACAGCAAATCTGCAGTTCAACACTTAATAGATTACAAAACAGGTTTGTATGCGAATGGTCATTACAACAATATGTAATGATGCATCATTTCAATTTTTAATTTGCTACTCCCACATTTGAAATTACAGAAGATTGCGACTCGTGTTTGTAGCATTAGAAAATAGCAATGTGTACTAAATAAACAATCTAATTCTAGGAAGAGTTTCAAATACTTTAACTTCAAAGCAAGGGATGACACTTCAATGCGCGAAATCCGGTTCTGAGTTAGAGTGCGAAAATTCTTGCTGCAGCCGTTTTATTCGCTGCTTGCAACTTTCTAAAATGGAAGATGAGATGAATAGATTGAATTGATAGTCCAGTTCAATCTATAGTCTAGATTCCATTCCTTCGATCCACTCAGGCTTTGAATGCTGACTTGCCAACTGTTCTTTTTTTTAACAGTTTGCACTTGCCACTGGTAAAAATTTCATACTTAAAAAGGTTTAGGTAACACCATAATTACATACAGGAAATACTTTGTTAAAATAAAAGGCACACAACGTAAAATCAAATTTTTAAGTGGCCAAGGGTTACAAGAATTTCCACACAACAAATTTTCATATGATCTGTTCTAAACCAAACAAGAAAGCTACATCAATTGTTACAAAATCATTATGATTTATGAACACATTCAGTCACTGCTGTCTGTTTTAAATTTACAATTCAGCACCAGCTAAGCAATTAATCAGTACTGTTAAATTCTAGAGCATGACTCGTGTTTAAAATCATTTAGGAATCCAAAGTTAGCAATCATTTTTGTAATCACCAAGGTGATAATGACCTTCTAGAACCATTTGCAAAAGAAACAAGAAATAAACAAGAACTTTCAGGGAATGAACAAATAATTGCAGCCACAAACCTTATTTTTGAATGCACTTCCCATGTATACTGGTATGAACTTCTGTGCCACCGTAGCTCTTCGAATAGCCGCCTGACAAAGAATATAACATCAAGCAGCATGACAATGATTTAGAAACAGTTAGGAACTAACATGTCACCAATTTATCAATATCACACATTTCCTGAAAACCGATATAATAAAAAAAAAACAGGAATGATACAATGAAATATAAATTTTAACTATAAACTATTTCAATAAGTAGGCAAGATATCATGTCACAAATAACAAGGCATATTGTGAACTCAAATACCAAAAAGAAAAACATCAGCACAGTATGAACAATGCATTTTAAAGTCTTGGGT
>JAHUYU010001757.1:0-13793 GCA_030439765.1 Tripidium arundinaceum | reverse complement strand
TCCCATCTGGGCAAGGCAAACTAGTGGTCGGTGCACGGAACGGGAGGGAACAGGCCACCCGTGGCAGAGGACCAAAGACTTGTCAGCGGACGACGCTCTGCTGCAAGTTGGCAGAAATTTTCGTCCCAAAATGGTGGAGACCAACTGCACCAGATCGGGAGAGGCAGGGCAGGAACGATATGGGATGTTGATGTTGCATGAGGGAGCCCAAGGCAACACGGTGGTGTGCTTAGGCCTTCCACAGCGCGTGAAGTTTCACTAGTGCTGCTTGGTGAAGCATCACTTCTTCCTTCAGTAGCTGGACCCATAATATAGGGCTAAAAAGATTTATCTCGCTTACTCTCTTCTTCTTTGTCCAGCGACAGCAGGAACTTTTCAAGAACAAGCACCAGCGCTTCAACTCGTGTTGATGCCAAGAAATTTTATTTTGGGCATCAGTAGCTGCAATGTTCAAGCATCAGTACAAGTGATGCAAAAAAAAGTGATTTCAAGCATCACTTTGTCACTACATTGCAGAAGGCATAAGTGTCCACCTATGTGTTAGTTTCAAGTTCCGAATTCGTAAATGTTTATAGCGACCTACAGAGGTATTGGTGTTCGTGCCTAACGTGGAGCATACGTGAATTTTGAAGACTGAAAAACGTGTTGCTGTGAGAAAAATGTCCGCTTTGAGGAGACATGGAGAAAAGCCGGTGCATGCACTCCTTTTGGCTCTGCTTAAACAGAGTGACTAGACGTGTAACGATGGGTGATAATCTCAATTTTTTCATTGCATATGTGGAACAAAACTTTACTCTATAGGGCTAATGAAGGTGTAGGTCTGCGTTGTTGCTGCCCTTAACAAAGTCAACAACGGTGGAGCTAGTCGAGCATAGCTACAACAAGATCTACAAATGAGATCATGAGAGGGAGGGGTGATTATAGGAGCGTGTTTTAGACGCCATGTAGAAAGTGATGTTTTAACTTTGTTTTTCACTAGAGCGTGGAAGCAACATTAGTGAGACCCTAGGACAATAGAAAAGGAAAAGGTGACACTTGACAATAACTGCTTCGAGACACATGCTTGATTCTCTCTTTGTACACAAGCAAGCAATGTAAAAAAACATTTTTTTATTACGTGAGCATCGATGAATGCAGACGCATTGAGCTGCAAGCATTGCGTCTTGTTAAAAACAATGCTTCGATCTTCTCTTATTCTGAAGCATCATTTTTTTCACACATCATGTCCACTCTAAGGTTCTGTTCGTAGCTAAGCTGCTCGTCACCGATTCACCTCTTAGGGCTTCCTAATGCGGCACCATGTCTTGTGGCCTCAGGCTCCACGTCTACCTTCTACATAAATGCCATACCGAACTGTGGTCTCACATTGCTCCAAAAAATCCTATAGAGGTATTGAGGACCTCGCTGTCATGTACTCTACTCAAATGTAAGTAAGCCTTTGGCGGTGGACGTTGGACTTGTTCAATTAACTAGGAGAACAACCACAAAAAAATAGAGAGGAGAAAATTGACATGAACCAGATGGCTGCAGCCTCTTCTTTCTCTGTTTCTCTCTCTCTGATCCCCTTCCCCTGATGCTCTCCATTTGAACCCCCCTCCCCCTCTCGTTGTTGCTACCACCTAGTCTTTGCCTTTAGTTATGAGATTTACCCCCAAATTGTACCTCAAATACTCTTGTATGTAGTGAGATTTGGCTTTGAATCCATAATTGCTTGAGGTTAATTTGTGCATTCAGTGAGACAATCAAGCAGGTTCATAACACTCGTCTGACAAAAAGTACAAGCAACCAGTAGAATGTGCATTGCAGAAAGAAATAGACTCAGCACATGTTTTAAAGGAACCCAACAATTAAACGCATCGAATCCTTGCATGCCAGGCCACAACAAGTACAACAAGGATGCTTGAGCCAGAGCGAAGAGCACATGTGAGCAGTGATTTGTATTGCAAAAAACATCAGCCTAGAACTTCTTTGCCTAAGTGGCATGTAACTTTTGCTTCAGACTAACACTATTGCTAGCTTGCGCTGATGCTGTCCTTTTCTGTCGCAATCTCTTCTCTACTTGGACAAGAGTGACGCAAAGCCAAGCTTTTCTTTGTTGAACAACTTGAGCTTGATCCCTTTTGACATGAGTGGAGCTATTGACTGCAATAACGAGGATAAGGGAGGAGAGGTTCCTACTCTATCAAAGTCAACGACATGTAGATCCAATAAGAGAGCACTAGAAAAAATCATAAAAAAACAAATAGGCAAACATTCAGGTTTTTTTTGGCCAGCTTCTCAGAGCAACTAATCATAAGCTAGCTTCGAGGTAAGTTTCAAATACGCTAAGGAGGCCGTTTGGATCCTTTCATTTGGAGGAATTGAAATCGACTTAATAATTTAGGTTATTTGGCTTGGAATTTGACATTCGACCACTTTTCAAAGTTCACATATAAGCACATCTCAAATTCATAGGGTGAGAGATGGAAATTGATTCTATAGATCACCATTCTATATTTCTACTTTTACAACTTATAACACGCTTTTTAACTCGCTCCTCTACGGTAAAAATGCAGCACTTAAGTATATCTCTCGTATAGCCAATAATAATATACAAATATAATCCATATGCAACCATATTAGCTTAATTAATTTATGTCTAAATTATGATTAGTAAAATGAATTCAATTTCAAGGTTCCAAATGGGGCCTAAAAAGATTTGTTAGAAAAGATGCAAACGGTCATAGTTGCTCTGAGAAGCTGGCCAAAAAAAACCTGAATGTTTGCCTATTTGTTTTTTTATGATTTTTTCTAGTGCTCTCTTATTGGATCTACATGTCGTTGACTTTGATAGAGTAGGAACCTCTCCTCCCTTATCCTCGTTATTGCAGTCAATAGCTCCACTCATGTCAAAAGGGATCAAGCTCAAGTTGTTCAACAAAGAAAAGCTTGGCTTTGCGTCACTCTTGTCCAAGTAGAGAAGAGATTGCGACAGAAAAGGACAGCATCAGCGCAAGCTAGCAATAGTGTTAGTCTGAAGCAAAAGTTACATGCCACTTAGGCAAAGAAGTTCTAGGCTGATGTTTTTTGCAATACAAATCACTGCTCACATGTGCTCTTCGCTCTGGCTCAAGCATCCTTGTTGTACTTGTTGTGGCCTGGCATGCAAGGATTCGATGCGTTTAATTGTTGGGTTCCTTTAAAACATGTGCTGAGTCTATTTCTTTCTGCAATGCACATTCTACTGGTTGCTTGTACTTTTTGTCAGACGAGTGTTATGAACCTGCTTGATTGTCTCACTGAATGCACAAATTAACCTCAAGCAATTATGGATTCAAAGCCAAATCTCACTACATACAAGAGTATTTGAGGTACAATTTGGGGGTAAATCTCATAACTAAAGGCAAAGACTAGGTGGTAGCAACAACGAGAGGGGGAGGGGGGTTCAAATGGAGAGCATCAGGGGAAGGGGATCAGAGAGAGAGAAACAGAGAAAGAAGAGGCTGCAGCCATCTGGTTCATGTCAATTTTCTCCTCTCTATTTTTTTGTGGTTGTTCTCCTAGTTAATTGAACAAGTCCAACGTCCACCGCCAAAGGCTTACTTACATTTGAGTAGAGTACATGACAGCGAGGTCCTCAATACCTCTATAGGATTTTTTGGAGCAATGTGAGACCACAGTTCGGTATGGCATTTATGTAGAAGGTAGACGTGGAGCCTGAGGCCACAAGACATGGTGCCGCATTAGGAAGCCCTAAGAGGTGAATCGGTGACGAGCAGCTTAGCTACGAACAGAACCTTAGAGTGGACATGATGTGTGAAAAAAAATGATGCTTCAGAATAAGAGAAGATCGAAGCATTGTTTTTTAACAAGACGCAATGCTTGCAGCTCAATGCGTCTGCATTCATCGATGCTCACGTAATAAAAAAATGTTTTTTTACATTGCTTGCTTGTGTACAAAGAGAGAATCAAGCATGTGTCTCGAAGCAGTTATTGTCAAGTGTCACCTTTTCCTTTTCTATTGTCCTAGGGTCTCACTAATGTTGCTTCCACGCTCTAGTGAAAAACAAAGTTAAAACATCACTTTCTACATGGCGTCTAAAACACGCTCCTATAATCACCCCTCCCTCTCATGATCTCATTTGTAGATCTTGTTGTAGCTATGCTCGACTAGCTCCACCGTTGTTGACTTTGTTAAGGGCAGCAACAACGCAGACCTACACCTTCATTAGCCCTATAGAGTAAAGTTTTGTTCCACATATGCAATGAAAAAATTGAGATTATCACCCATCGTTACACGTCTAGTCACTCTGTTTAAGCAGAGCCAAAAGGAGTGCATGCACCGGCTTTTCTCCATGTCTCCTCAAAGCGGACATTTTTCTCACAGCAACACGTTTTTCAGTCTTCAAAATTCACGTATGCTCCACGTTAGGCACGAACACCAATACCTCTGTAGGTCGCTATAAACATTTACGAATTCGGAACTTGAAACTAACACATAGGTGGACACTTATGCCTTCTGCAATGTAGTGACAAAGTGATGCTTGAAATCACTTTTTTTTGCATCACTTGTACTGATGCTTGAACATTGCAGCTACTGATGCCCAAAATAAAATTTCTTGGCATCAACACGAGTTGAAGCGCTGGTGCTTGTTCTTGAAAAGTTCCTGCTGTCGCTGGACAAAGAAGAAGAGAGTAAGCGAGATAAATCTTTTTAGCCCTATATTATGGGTCCAGCTACTGAAGGAAGAAGTGATGCTTCACCAAGCAGCACTAGTGAAACTTCACGCGCTGTGGAAGGCCTAAGCACACCACCGTGTTGCCTTGGGCTCCCTCATGCAACATCAACATCCCATATCGTTCCTGCCCGTGCACCGACCACTAGTTTGCCTTGCCCAGATGGGACTGGGAGATGGCATCGCCATTGGATCCTGTCTTCACACTGTGCCCACATTATGGTGAGCCGTGAGGTGATCGAGCAACGGACAGTCATGCACGGAACGGGAGGGAACAGGCCACCCGTGGCAGAGGACCAAAGACTTGTCAGCGGACGACGCTCTGCTGCAAGTTGGCAGAAATTTTCGTCCCAAAATGGTGGAGACCAACTGCACCAGATCGGGAGAGGCAGGGCAGGAACGATATGGGATGTTGATGTTGCATGAGGGAGCCCAAGGCAACACGGTGGTGTGCTTAGGCCTTCCACAGCGCGTGAAGTTTCACTAGTGCTGCTTGGTGAAGCATCACTTCTTCCTTCAGTAGCTGGACCCATAATATAGGGCTAAAAAGATTTATCTCGCTTACTCTCTTCTTCTTTGTCCAGCGACAGCAGGAACTTTTCAAGAACAAGCACCAGCGCTTCAACTCGTGTTGATGCCAAGAAATTTTATTTTGGGCATCAGTAGCTGCAATGTTCAAGCATCAGTACAAGTGATGCAAAAAAAAGTGATTTCAAGCATCACTTTGTCACTACATTGCAGAAGGCATAAGTGTCCACCTATGTGTTAGTTTCAAGTTCCGAATTCGTAAATGTTTATAGCGACCTACAGAGGTATTGGTGTTCGTGCCTAACGTGGAGCATACGTGAATTTTGAAGACTGAAAAACGTGTTGCTGTGAGAAAAATGTCCGCTTTGAGGAGACATGGAGAAAAGCCGGTGCATGCACTCCTTTTGGCTCTGCTTAAACAGAGTGACTAGACGTGTAACGATGGGTGATAATCTCAATTTTTTCATTGCATATGTGGAACAAAACTTTACTCTATAGGGCTAATGAAGGTGTAGGTCTGCGTTGTTGCTGCCCTTAACAAAGTCAACAACGGTGGAGCTAGTCGAGCATAGCTACAACAAGATCTACAAATGAGATCATGAGAGGGAGGGGTGATTATAGGAGCGTGTTTTAGACGCCATGTAGAAAGTGATGTTTTAACTTTGTTTTTCACTAGAGCGTGGAAGCAACATTAGTGAGACCCTAGGACAATAGAAAAGGAAAAGGTGACACTTGACAATAACTGCTTCGAGACACATGCTTGATTCTCTCTTTGTACACAAGCAAGCAATGTAAAAAAACATTTTTTTATTACGTGAGCATCGATGAATGCAGACGCATTGAGCTGCAAGCATTGCGTCTTGTTAAAAAACAATGCTTCGATCTTCTCTTATTCTGAAGCATCATTTTTTTTCACACATCATGTCCACTCTAAGGTTCTGTTCGTAGCTAAGCTGCTCGTCACCGATTCACCTCTTAGGGCTTCCTAATGCGGCACCATGTCTTGTGGCCTCAGGCTCCACGTCTACCTTCTACATAAATGCCATACCGAACTGTGGTCTCACATTGCTCCAAAAAATCCTATAGAGGTATTGAGGACCTCGCTGTCATGTACTCTACTCAAATGTAAGTAAGCCTTTGGCGGTGGACGTTGGACTTGTTCAATTAACTAGGAGAACAACCACAAAAAAATAGAGAGGAGAAAATTGACATGAACCAGATGGCTGCAGCCTCTTCTTTCTCTGTTTCTCTCTCTCTGATCCCCTTCCCCTGATGCTCTCCATTTGAACCCCCCTCCCCCTCTCGTTGTTGCTACCACCTAGTCTTTGCCTTTAGTTATGAGATTTACCCCCAAATTGTACCTCAAATACTCTTGTATGTAGTGAGATTTGGCTTTGAATCCATAATTGCTTGAGGTTAATTTGTGCATTCAGTGAGACAATCAAGCAGGTTCATAACACTCGTCTGACAAAAAGTACAAGCAACCAGTAGAATGTGCATTGCAGAAAGAAATAGACTCAGCACATGTTTTAAAGGAACCCAACAATTAAACGCATCGAATCCTTGCATGCCAGGCCACAACAAGTACAACAAGGATGCTTGAGCCAGAGCGAAGAGCACATGTGAGCAGTGATTTGTATTGCAAAAAACATCAGCCTAGAACTTCTTTGCCTAAGTGGCATGTAACTTTTGCTTCAGACTAACACTATTGCTAGCTTGCGCTGATGCTGTCCTTTTCTGTCGCAATCTCTTCTCTACTTGGACAAGAGTGACGCAAAGCCAAGCTTTTCTTTGTTGAACAACTTGAGCTTGATCCCTTTTGACATGAGTGGAGCTATTGACTGCAATAACGAGGATAAGGGAGGAGAGGTTCCTACTCTATCAAAGTCAACGACATGTAGATCCAATAAGAGAGCACTAGAAAAAATCATAAAAAAACAAATAGGCAAACATTCAGGTTTTTTTTGGCCAGCTTCTCAGAGCAACTATGACCGTTTGCATCTTTTCTAACAAATCTTTTTAGGCCCCATTTGGAACCTTGAAATTGAATTCATTTTACTAATCATAATTTAGACATAAATTAATTAAGCTAATATGGTTGCATATGGATTATATTTGTATATTATTATTGGCTATACGAGAGATATACTTAAGTGCTGCATTTTTACCGTAGAGGAGCGAGTTAAAAAGCGTGTTATAAGTTGTAAAAGTAGAAATATAGAATGGTGATCTATAGAATCAATTTCCATCTCTCACCCTATGAATTTGAGATGTGCTTATATGTGAACTTTGAAAAGTGGTCGAATGTCAAATTCCAAGCCAAATAACCTAAATTATTAAGTCGATTTCAATTCCTCCAAATGAAAGGATCCAAACGGCCTCCTTAGCGTATTTGAAACTTACCTCGAAGCTAGCTTATGATTAGTTGCTCTGAGAAGCTGGCCAAAAAAAACCTGAATGTTTGCCTATTTGTTTTTTTATGATTTTTTCTAGTGCTCTCTTATTGGATCTACATGTCGTTGACTTTGATAGAGTAGGAACCTCTCCTCCCTTATCCTCGTTATTGCAGTCAATAGCTCCACTCATGTCAAAAGGGATCAAGCTCAAGTTGTTCAACAAAGAAAAGCTTGGCTTTGCGTCACTCTTGTCCAAGTAGAGAAGAGATTGCGACAGAAAAGGACAGCATCAGCGCAAGCTAGCAATAGTGTTAGTCTGAAGCAAAAGTTACATGCCACTTAGGCAAAGAAGTTCTAGGCTGATGTTTTTTGCAATACAAATCACTGCTCACATGTGCTCTTCGCTCTGGCTCAAGCATCCTTGTTGTACTTGTTGTGGCCTGGCATGCAAGGATTCGATGCGTTTAATTGTTGGGTTCCTTTAAAACATGTGCTGAGTCTATTTCTTTCTGCAATGCACATTCTACTGGTTGCTTGTACTTTTTGTCAGACGAGTGTTATGAACCTGCTTGATTGTCTCACTGAATGCACAAATTAACCTCAAGCAATTATGGATTCAAAGCCAAATCTCACTACATACAAGAGTATTTGAGGTACAATTTGGGGGTAAATCTCATAACTAAAGGCAAAGACTAGGTGGTAGCAACAACGAGAGGGGGAGGGGGGTTCAAATGGAGAGCATCAGGGGAAGGGGATCAGAGAGAGAGAAACAGAGAAAGAAGAGGCTGCAGCCATCTGGTTCATGTCAATTTTCTCCTCTCTATTTTTTTGTGGTTGTTCTCCTAGTTAATTGAACAAGTCCAACGTCCACCGCCAAAGGCTTACTTACATTTGAGTAGAGTACATGACAGCGAGGTCCTCAATACCTCTATAGGATTTTTTGGAGCAATGTGAGACCACAGTTCGGTATGGCATTTATGTAGAAGGTAGACGTGGAGCCTGAGGCCACAAGACATGGTGCCGCATTAGGAAGCCCTAAGAGGTGAATCGGTGACGAGCAGCTTAGCTACGAACAGAACCTTAGAGTGGACATGATGTGTGAAAAAAATGATGCTTCAGAATAAGAGAAGATCGAAGCATTGTTTTTAACAAGACGCAATGCTTGCAGCTCAATGCGTCTGCATTCATCGATGCTCACGTAATAAAAAAATGTTTTTTTACATTGCTTGCTTGTGTACAAAGAGAGAATCAAGCATGTGTCTCGAAGCAGTTATTGTCAAGTGTCACCTTTTCCTTTTCTATTGTCCTAGGGTCTCACTAATGTTGCTTCCACGCTCTAGTGAAAAACAAAGTTAAAACATCACTTTCTACATGGCGTCTAAAACACGCTCCTATAATCACCCCTCCCTCTCATGATCTCATTTGTAGATCTTGTTGTAGCTATGCTCGACTAGCTCCACCGTTGTTGACTTTGTTAAGGGCAGCAACAACGCAGACCTACACCTTCATTAGCCCTATAGAGTAAAGTTTTGTTCCACATATGCAATGAAAAAATTGAGATTATCACCCATCGTTACACGTCTAGTCACTCTGTTTAAGCAGAGCCAAAAGGAGTGCATGCACCGGCTTTTCTCCATGTCTCCTCAAAGCGGACATTTTTCTCACAGCAACACGTTTTTCAGTCTTCAAAATTCACGTATGCTCCACGTTAGGCACGAACACCAATACCTCTGTAGGTCGCTATAAACATTTACGAATTCGGAACTTGAAACTAACACATAGGTGGACACTTATGCCTTCTGCAATGTAGTGACAAAGTGATGCTTGAAATCACTTTTTTTTGCATCACTTGTACTGATGCTTGAACATTGCAGCTACTGATGCCCAAAATAAAATTTCTTGGCATCAACACGAGTTGAAGCGCTGGTGCTTGTTCTTGAAAAGTTCCTGCTGTCGCTGGACAAAGAAGAAGAGAGTAAGCGAGATAAATCTTTTTAGACCTATATTATGGGTCCAGCTACTGAAGGAAGAAGTGATGCTTCACCAAGCAGCACTAGTGAAACTTCACGCGCTGTGGAAGGCCTAAGCACACCACCGTGTTGCCTTGGGCTCCCTCATGCAACATCAACATCCCATATCGTTCCTGCCCTGCCTCTCCCGATCTGGTGCAGTTGGTCTCCACCATTTTGGGACGAAAATTTCTGCCAACTTGCAGCAGAGCGTCGTCCGCTGACAAGTCTTTGGTCCTCTGCCACGGGTGGCCTGTTCCCTCCCGTTCCGTGCATGACTGTCCGTTGCTCGATCACCTCACGGCTCACCATAATGTGGGCACAGTGTGAAGACAGGATCCAATGGCGATGCCATCTCCAGTCCCATCTGGGCAAGGCAAACTAGTGGTCGGTGCACGGTGCTTCGTCAATGTCTGTCCCATCATTCTCCCCGCTCCCCGGCTCCTCTCGCCGGACTCCCATCTCCCATCTCCCATGCCTGGCATTCACAGGAAAAGACCGGGTCGCCAATCCGAGCTTGCAGTCCACCCCCACTTGCCGCTGTTGTCGACCGAACCCCTGCAGCGAGGCTGCAGCACGCAACAGTGCTCGGTTCTGTCAGCAACCCTACTAGCCACGGCCATTCAGCGTCAGTCAGTTCACTGCTGCTGCTCTTTGCCGTTTGCGTGATGGTATGAAGGATGATGAGCGAGCTATTGATTAATGGTTACCGTGCTGCGCTGTGCTGGGTGACTGCTGTTTCTCGTGTGAAAATGGAAATTGGAAAGCAGGCCCTTATTTAGTTTCCCTCCAAAATATAAAAAGTGTAAAAATTTTCTATCACATCATCATCACATCAAATCTTTAGACACATACATGGAGCATTAAATATAGGTAAAAAAATAACTAATTACACAGTTTGCTTGTACTTTGCGAGACGAATCTTTTGAGCCTAATTAGTCAATGTTTGGACAATAATTGATAAATACAAATGAAATGCTACAGTATTTCTGTCACATGCCAACTTTGAAACTAACCAAGGCCCAGGACGGAAATGAAGAGACGTGCCCAGCTCGTGTAGTTTCTGTTGTCGTCGCGGTGGTCTGTACTGTGCTCGGGTGTCGTGAGCCATCGGATCGGAGCTCAGATAGAGTTACCATCCGTAGGCGCGTGCAATTAATTACTGTGCATGATGCCACAGAGTGGACAGCGGAGGACGGAATGAATCCCCTCAGATTTTTCCTGTGGAAGCCTTTGACTAATTAATACTCAACCTATTCTAAATTATAAGACGTTTTGATTTTTCTAGATACGTAACTTTTACTATGCATATAGATACACACTATATCTAGATACATACTGTCGGTGTTCGAACCCGGGAGGACCCTAAACTGACGAGTAAATTTGTGTTGTGTGCTCTCTAATTCAGATGGTGATGCAAAGATAATACACGGGGATTTATCCTGGTTCGGGCAAAGAAGGCCCTACGTCCAGTGGGAGAGGGGGGAGAGAGAATATTGTATTTCCTTGTACCTAAGTACTTGCGTAGGGGTTACAAGCTGTGAGAGAGGAAACCGGTCCAAGTCTCAAGAAAAGAGTAAAATAGAGTGTTGCTTGAGATGTTGATCTCGGAAGTGGAGAAAATATCTATCTTGTTGTCCCCCTCCTAGAGAACCCTCTGTCCTCTCTTTTATAGAGTCAAGTGGAGGCCGAGGGGTCTCTAAAACCCTAAGGCGGTGCCTTAGAGGTGAAGGCGTGGTGGGCGTTGTGGAGGTTGTTGTAGCAACGTGCATCTGTGAATGCCGGCCATCCCTGGGGTGTCGTGGTGATATTGGTGACGGGATGGTGAAAGACCCTGGGTCCTGTGATGAGCGTGTGATCCCCTACGGTCGACGTACGGGCGTTGTTCCTTTGTTGACCGACGGCGCTCGAGGCCTGGTCGGGACGTGACTGAGGGGGGTCGACGAGGAACGGATAATACCGACCTTAGAAAACTCGGACGCGGTGGTTGTCGTCTTGTGAGTCGAGGGGGCGTCGATGGTAAAACAGTGCTTGACGTGGTATGAATAGTGACAGCCTTTTTACCGCTATCCCGGGGATGAGCAGTAAAAAGTAGGATTAGACACGGGTGCTGTTCCCACCGGTGGCGCTAAAGCCACGTTGGTGGAAGTGGTTGCATTGAATGCCTTGTCAGTGAGTAGGTGGATGAGAGGGGGTCGATCGACTCGACCCCGGGTCGTACGAGTGGAAGTTTTCCGAGGTCGAGGCTTCCCATCGAGCGGGTCTTGTGTGAGTCGAAACGCGGTCGAGGGTGCCCCCGTCTTCACACATATGTTGCTTGGATCGGTGTATCCGTGTAGGTGGAGCCTTAATTCGATTTTTTTAGGGGGAAGGGGATCAGAGAGAGAGAAACAGAGAAAGAAGAGGCTGCAGCCATCTGGTTCATGTCAATTTTCTCCTCTCTATTTTTTTGTGGTTGTTCTCCTAGTTAATTGAACAAGTCCAACGTCCACCGCCAAAGGCTTACTTACATTTGAGTAGAGTACATGACAGCGAGGTCCTCAATACCTCTATAGGATTTTTTGGAGCAATGTGAGACCACAGTTCGGTATGGCATTTATGTAGAAGGTAGACGTGGAGCCTGAGGCCACAAGACATGGTGCCGCATTAGGAAGCCCTAAGAGGTGAATCGGTGACGAGCAGCTTAGCTACGAACAGAACCTTAGAGTGGACATGATGTGTGAAAAAAATGATGCTTCAGAATAAGAGAAGATCGAAGCATTGTTTTTAACAAGACGCAATGCTTGCAGCTCAATGCGTCTGCATTCATCGATGCTCACGTAATAAAAAAATGTTTTTTTACATTGCTTGCTTGTGTACAAAGAGAGAATCAAGCATGTGTCTCGAAGCAGTTATTGTCAAGTGTCACCTTTTCCTTTTCTATTGTCCTAGGGTCTCACTAATGTTGCTTCCACGCTCTAGTGAAAAACAAAGTTAAAACATCACTTTCTACATGGCGTCTAAAACACGCTCCTATAATCACCCCTCCCTCTCATGATCTCATTTGTAGATCTTGTTGTAGCTATGCTCGACTAGCTCCACCGTTGTTGACTTTGTTAAGGGCAGCAACAACGCAGACCTACACCTTCATTAGCCCTATAGAGTAAAGTTTTGTTCCACATATGCAATGAAAAAATTGAGATTATCACCCATCGTTACACGTCTAGTCACTCTGTTTAAGCAGAGCCAAAAGGAGTGCATGCACCGGCTTTTCTCCATGTCTCCTCAAAGCGGACATTTTTCTCACAGCAACACGTTTTTCAGTCTTCAAAATTCACGTATGCTCCACGTTAGGCACGAACACCAATACCTCTGTAGGTCGCTATAAACATTTACGAATTCGGAACTTGAAAACTAACACATAGGTGGACACTTATGCCTTCTGCAATGTAGTGACAAGTGATGCTTGAAATCACTTTTTTTTGCATCACTTGTACTGATGCTTGAACATTGCAGCTACTGATGCCCAAAATAAATTTCTTGGCATCAACACGAGTTGAAGCGCTGGTGCTTGTTCTTGAAAAGTTCCTGCTGTCGCTGACAAGAGAGACAAAGAAGAAGAGAGTAAGCGGAGATAAATCTTTTTAGACCTATATTATGGGTCCAGCTACTGAAGGAAGAAGTGATGCTTCACCAAGCAGCACTAGTGAAACTTCACCGCGCTGTGGAAGGCCTAAGCAACACCCACCGTGTTGCCTTGGGCTCCCTCATGCAACATCAACATCCCATATCGTTCCTGCCCTGCCTCTCCCGATCTGGTGCAGTTGGTCTCCACCATTTTGGGACGAAAATTTCTGCCAACTTGCAGCAGAGCGTCGTCCGCTGACAAGTCTTTTGGTCCTCTGCCACGGGTGGCCTGTTCCCTCCCGTTCCGTGCATGACTGTCCGTTGCTCGATCACCTCACGGCTCACCATAAATGTGGGCACAGTGTGAAGACAGGATCCAATGGCGATGCCATCTCCCAGTCCCCATCTGGCAAGGCAAACTAGTGGACGGTGCACGGTGCTTCGTCAATGTCTGTCCATCATTCTCCCCGCTCCCCGGCTCCTCTCGCCGGACTCCCATCTCCCATCTCCCATGCCTGGCATTCACAGGAAAAGGACCG
>JAHUYU010003271.1:0-17333 GCA_030439765.1 Tripidium arundinaceum | reverse complement strand
GCATATTGTTTCGCTGGCATGTTTGGACTGACGGACGTACCGAGCCACAATCATCCGAACCTAGAATGTCTGTTTGGTTTGTGTCATGAGTTGAAGAGATCTGACAGCAACCCACCCATCCTTGGTAATCTTCCCCGCTAGCCTAATTTGATGGATTGGCCAATTCCTCAAAAATTGTTGGACAACGAGGCTCCATTCCATGACAGGACGGATCAAACGATGCCGCAATCCAAACAGATTGAAAATGGTAAATGCTAATGAGGTGCATACAATCGAGAGCTGGCAGGGTAAGTAAGAGTAATAAATAAATAAAGACAGGAAAAGCCAAAGCTGGACGGAAACATCTCGTCGCAGCATGTATCGCTTGGGCAGGCCAGGCAACGCTTGCTAGCAGCAGTGATGTCATGCCAGTTGCCACCCTCTGTTTGAGAGCCTGCGTGCGTGCAGGCAGCCAGGCAGGCGGCCACGGAAGTGGCACCTCACTTGGCGGCGCCTCTTCATGGGTGAACTTTGGCTTTGGAGCCGTGATGGTGAGGTTTCAGTTCAGGCTTTCAGCGGTGGACGCTAGCGACCGCCGCGCAGTCGGGGGCGGCCGTGCGTGGCGCTCCGCGCGGGCGCGCCTAGGGATGGATGCCGCCAGAATGGCGTTAGAAGAAGGGGGGAAAAAAAGGAAAGGAAAAAGAGTTCTCTGTGTGTTCGGCCAACTCAACACTACTGTCTACTGCTAACTTTTGTGTTCAACGGACCAGTTTATTTTTAGGAAAGAAAAGGCTTTTTGAGTCCTGTGCGTGACAACTTACCAGAAAATCATTCAGAGGCGGCAGTTTTTGCTTCATAGCCTTGTTATCAGACGGAACCAGCAACTCATCGGGACTGTTAGTAACATCTGGAGAAATACCTTGCAAAAGAACAGTAGTACCACTGTATGGAATAGCAAACCAACGCCGGCGCCAATCGACTTTCATTGGGCTGAACAGTTGGAGCCAATCCATTCCAAGAATGATGTCATAATGGCCCAGAGGCAAGATCTTAAGATCATGCTGAAACTGATAATTGCCAATAGTCCAAACTGCCCCAGGTAGGAGACTGTCACACTGCATTGTCTGTCCATTGGCCACCGTGACAATGAAGGGCTTGCACTGCACTGGGAGAACAGAAAGCCGAGTAACCAATTCTTGACTTATGAAAGAAGTAGAGCTGCCTGAATCAAGAAGTATCAGAATAGGGAGCTGCTGAATCTGTCCTCTAAACAAACATTGACATAAATATGTATTGTTGGATTCGTATCTAAAAAGCACCAGCAAAGAATTATGATTTTAAAAATCCATTAGTAGAGTACTATATAAAGAATTTATAGCTAGAAGTTTGATTTTGAAAACCAAAACCACTCCTCCCGCACACTGTAATAGAAGCCGAACAGAGCTTTTGTTTGGTGAAAGGTGCGTGTCGTGCCATTTCATTTCAGAAAATGTTTTGCTTGTTTGGTCTCTGGACGGATGCCGCTAGTACGCCGATGTGATTTCCTCCTGTGAGGACCCAAGCGTCCTGGTCGGTAGTCGTGTGTCTGTGTGCCCCATGCCCCAAGCGCCCACCGACTGGCAACTTGGCAAGGCAGTGCCACTGCCATGGCAACGCACCGCCTCGCCACATGCGGCAGGCACAGCAGCTAATTGGGGTCAAAGAGGCGCTCGGACCGGGGGGCCATGCATCGGTGGCCCGGGTTGGTGCGCAGGACGCACTGCGGCTGCGTGCCTGCGTGCGCAGTTCTCAGGCTCCGGTTTTAAAGCGCCGCACCCTCTGCCATCCCTTCTTCCGTCTACAACCTTCGCTCTCCTTGCTTTGCCCACGCGCACGCACACACTCCCGATCCCGGAGCTCGGAGCCGGCGGGGCATCAGGACGGTGACGGATCGGCGACTCATTCGAGCGCCACCCCCATGGCGGACAAGGTAAGAGCACGAACGCCGATGAGCCCTGATGCGCGCGGTGCTTGTCTGCTTGTTCCCTCGCTGCTGTCTCCCGGGTTCCTCTGCGCGATGAGCCCCTGTTGATGTTTCTTTGCCTGCGTACGCTGAGCTCTCGGGTTGTGGGGTAAATCGGGTGGGCGATTGCGCAATAAAACTAGATCATATGTAGTACCATGTAACTTAACAGGATTTCCAGAGGAATCAGCCATACCCGTGACTGGGGAATGAGTGAGGGTGGTGACAACCCCTGCTCATTCTCCCGGTGGTTGTTGTCGACGTGGTGCCCGTTGGGCCGAGCAACCATGTAGCCAGCAGATGGGGGCGTGGCGTGCTGCTCCGATTTGACGAGAGGCTCGAGGATGAGTGCCGGCTCGATGGTGGCTTCAATCACGGAACGATTCCGGTTCTTGTCGAGCGTGCCGATGCCCAGGCGCAGGTCATCGACGACACCCTCGGAGGCGGCTTGCTCGATGACAGAGAGGCACGCGTCCTGGCGTAACTCCGAGTCGAGGATGTGGCGCTCGATGGCGGTGTCCGACTCCTCAAAGAGCTTCTCCATAAACGAATCTGCCTCCTGGATGTGGCGCTCGAGCAGATCGCGCTGATCCGCGAGTTGCTTCTGGATTGTGGATTGCTCGGCGGCGAGCTTTTGGATTTCCGCCAGGAGAAGGTTCATGGCTCTTAATCGCCTGGCGAATCAAGTGTAGTGGAAGTGTGATGGTGGTGGCGGAGGTTGATCCAGATCACGACGCTCTCCAATTCTATCACGGGACCGGGGAATCACGGGTTGTCAGGCGAATCGCAGTAGCTCACTGCGCCTCGCCGAGATGCAACGGACCACGGTCGTTTGCGAATCGAAGAGGAGAAGGGAAATCGAGGAAGACTTGGTGGATCTGAGTACCAGGTGTTATTAGACGGAATGGTAGGTAGGCGGAATTGGGGGAAGAAGGAATAGCACGCAAGGTAGACGAGAACAGAGGAAGCTTAGTTGTATTCTGTTTTGGTAACTTGTTTGTTACCCTCTCCGTCCTGCTTCTCTTTCTTTAATATATCGGCGTGGCCGCACAGGCGCGCCTGTGCAGGGGCGTCCTCGGGCCCATACGGGCTGTGCGACCTAATTGGGCCCCCAAAAATCATGGGCTCCAAGATTTACTAAGTATCCTAAGTATATGTAATAATTTTAGGCTTTGTTTTAATTAGAAAATCATCCTAAGCTGTCTTCCTTAGCCCAAAAACGTGGTCTGCTGAAGGTGGAGCACAAGTCACGATCGTGACTTCCTTCCAGAGATAGAGCCGCCGCGGCGATACCAATTTTTCAGGTAACCCTATCGCCTTCGTCACTTAGACGGACTTCCAATTCCTCGGCCTTGCCCTCGTCGTTATTCGTTGTTCGTCGCAATCCAGACGCAGATCATCAGGTAAATTCCATGTCCAGCCCCTATATTATATTTTTATTTAGTTAATTTTGGTCTATGCTACTATACTTCTCAAGTAATGGTTATACAACAAATATAATTCTTGGTCTATGCTGCTATACTTTGTAATGTAAGTAATACATTGATATTTGCCATTATTTTCTTGTTAACAACGCTACTGATCCATCACCTGAACCTGAAGACGGACACGGTTCAGAGCGAGCGCCGAAGAGAAGCAATCGTGTCAGGCGTCTAAACACGCTGACGACTGGGCCCTAGTGGGTGTGACCGTAGGCATACGAGGCCCAGTTCGAAACGCTAAGTGGAAGCCTAATATCTAATGCCAAAACAAGAAAATAATGGCAAATATCAATGTATTACTTACATTACAAAGTATAGCAGCATAGACCAAGAATTATATTTGTTGTATAACCATTACTTGAGAAGTATAGTAGCATAGACCAAAATTAACTAAATAAAAATATAATATAGGGGCTGGACATGGAATTTACCTGATGATCTGCGTCTGGATTGCGACGAACAACGAATAACGACGAGGGCAAGGCCGAGGAATTGGAAGTCCGTCTAAGTGACGAAGGCGATAGGGTTACCTGAAAAATTGGTATCGCCGCGGCGGCTCTATCTCTGGAAGGAAGTCACGATCGTGACTTGTGCTCCACCTTCAGCAGACCACGTTTTTGGGCTAAGGAAGACAGCTTAGGATGATTTTCTAATTAAAACAAAGCCTAAAATTATTACATATACTTAGGATACTTAGTAAATCTTGGAGCCCATGATTTTTGGGGGCCCAATTAGGTCGCACAGCCCGTATGGGCCCGAGGACGCCCCTGCACAGGCGCGCCTGTGCGGCCACGCCGATATATTAAAGAAAGAGAAGCAGGACGGAGAGGGTAACAAACAAGTTACCAAAACAGAATACAACTAAGCTTCCTCTGTTCTCGTCTACCTTGCGTGCTATTCCTTCTTCCCCCAATTCCGCCTACCTACCATTCCGTCTAATAACACCTGGTACTCAGATCCACCAAGTCTTCCTCGATTTCCCTTCTCCTCTTCGATTCGCAAACGACCGTGGTCCGTTGCATCTCGGCGAGGCGCAGTGAGCTACTGCGATTCGCCTGACAACCCGTGATTCCCCGGTCCCGTGATAGAATTGGAGAGCGTCGTGATCTGGATCAACCTCCGCCACCACCATCACACTTCCACTACACTTGATTCGCCAGGCGATTAAGAGCCATGAACCTTCTCCTGGCGGAAATCCAAAAGCTCGCCGCCGAGCAATCCACAATCCAGAAGCAACTCGCGGATCAGCGCGATCTGCTCGAGCGCCACATCCAGGAGGCAGATTCGTTTATGGAGAAGCTCTTTGAGGAGTCGGACACCGCCATCGAGCGCCACATCCTCGACTCGGAGTTACGCCAGGACGCGTGCCTCTCTGTCATCGAGCAAGCCGCCTCCGAGGGTGTCGTCGATGACCTGCGCCTGGGCATCGGCACGCTCGACAAGAACCGGAATCGTTCCGTGATTGAAGCCACCATCGAGCCGGCACTCATCCTCGAGCCTCTCGTCAAATCGGAGCAGCACGCCACGCCCCATCTGCTGGCTACATGGTTGCTCGGCCCAACGGGCACCACGTCGACAACAACCACCGGGAGAATGAGCAGGGGTTGTCACCACCCTCACTCATTCCCCAGTCACGGGTATGGCTGATTCCTCTGGAAATCCTGTTAAGTTACATGGTACTACATATGATCTAGTTTTATTGCGCAATCGCCCACCCGATTTACCCCACAACCCGAGAGCTCAGCGTACGCAGGCAAAGAAACATCAACAGGGGCTCATCGCGCAGAGGAACCCGGGAGACAGCAGCGAGGGAACAAGCAGACAAGCACCGCGCGCATCAGGGCTCATCGGCGTTCGTGCTCTTACCTTGTCCGCCATGGGGGTGGCGCTCGAATGAGTCGCCGATCCGTCACCGTCCTGATGCCCCGCCGGCTCCGAGCTCCGGGATCGGGAGTGTGTGCGTGCGCGTGGGCAAAGCAAGGAGAGCGAAGGTTGTAGACGGAAGAAGGGATGGCAGAGGGTGCGGCGCTTTAAAACCGGAGCCTGAGAACTGCGCACGCAGGCACGCAGCCGCAGTGCGTCCTGCGCACCAACCCGGGCCACCGATGCATGGCCCCCCGGTCCGAGCGCCTCTTTGACCCCAATTAGCTGCTGTGCCTGCCGCATGTGGCGAGGCGGTGCGTTGCCATGGCAGTGGCACTGCCTTGCCAAGTTGCCAGTCGGTGGGCGCTTGGGGCATGGGGCACACAGACACACGACTACCGACCAGGACGCTTGGGTCCTCACAGGAGGAAATCACATCGGCGTACTAGCGGCATCCGTCCAGAGACCAAACAAGCAAAACATTTTCTGAAATGAAATGGCACGACACGCACCTTTCACCAAACAAAAGCTCTGTTCGGCTTCTATTACAGTGTGCGGGAGGAGTGGTTTTGGTTTTCAAAATCAAACTTCTAGCTATAAATTCTTTATATAGTACTCTACTAATGGATTTTTAAAATCATAATTCTTTGCTGGTGCTTTTTAGATACGAATCCAACAATACATATTTATGTCAATGTTTGTTTAGAGGACAGATTCAGCAGCTCCCTATTCTGATACTTCTTGATTCAGGCAGCTCTACTTCTTTCATAAGTCAAGAATTGGTTACTCGGCTTTCTGTTCTCCCAGTGCAGTGCAAGCCCTTCATTGTCACGGTGGCCAATGGACAGACAATGCAGTGTGACAGTCTCCTACCTGGGGCAGTTTGGACTATTGGCAATTATCAGTTTCAGCATGATCTTAAGATCTTGCCTCTGGGCCATTATGACATCATTCTTGGAATGGATTGGCTCCAACTGTTCAGCCCAATGAAAGTCGATTGGCGCCGGCGTTGGTTTGCTATTCCATACAGTGGTACTACTGTTCTTTTGCAAGGTATTTCTCCAGATGTTACTAACAGTCCCGATGAGTTGCTGGTTCCGTCTGATAACAAGGCTATGAAGCAAAAACTGCCGCCTCTGAATGATTTTCTGGTAAGTTGTCACGCACAGGACTCAAAAAGCCTTTTCTTTCCTAAAAATAAACTGGTCCGTTGAACACAAAAGTTAGCAGTAGACAGTAGTGTTGAGTTGGCCGAACACACAGAGAACTCTTTTTCCTTTCCTTTTTTTCCCCCCTTCTTCTAACGCCATTCTGGCGGCATCCATCCCTAGGCGCGCCCGCGCGGAGCGCCACGCACGGCCGCCCCGACTGCGCGGCGGTCGCTAGCGTCCACCGCTGAAAGCCTGAACTGAAACCTCACCATCACGGCTCCAAAGCCCAAAGTTCACCCATGAAGAGGCGCCGCCAAGTGAGGTGCCACTTCCGTGGCCGCCTGCCTGGCTGCCTGCACGCACGCAGGCTCTCAAACAGAGGGTGGCAACTGGCATGACATCACTGCTGCTAGCAAGCGTTGCCTGGCCTGCCCAAGCGATACATGCTGCGACGAGATGTTTCCGTCCAGCTTTGGCTTTTCCTGTCTTTATTTATTTATTACTCTTACTTACCCTGCCAGCTCTCGATTGTATGCACCTCATTAGCATTTACCATTTTCAATCTGTTTGGATTGCGGCATCGTTTGATCCGTCCTGTCATGGAATGGAGCCTCGTTGTCCAACAATTTTTGAGGAATTGGCCAATCCATCAAATTAGGCTAGCGGGGAAGATTACCAAGGATGGGTGGGTTGCTGTCAGATCTCTTCAACTCATGACACAAACCAAACAGACATTCTAGGTTCGGATGATTGTGGCTCGGTACGTCCGTCAGTCCAAACATGCCAGCGAAACAATATGCCACAAATATGTATTGTTGGATTCGTATCTAAAAAGCACCAGCAAAGAATTATGATTTTAAAAATCCATTAGTAGAGTACTATATAAAGAATTTATAGCTAGAAGTTTGATTTTGAAACCAAAACCACTCCTCCCGCACACTGTAATAGAAGCCGAACAGAGCTTTTGTTTGGTGAAAGGTGCGTGTCGTGCCATTTCATTTCAGAAAATGTTTTGCTTGTTTGGTCTCTGGACGGATGCCGCTAGTACGCCGATGTGATTTCCTCCTGTGAGGACCCAAGCGTCCTGGTCGGTAGTCGTGTGTCTGTGTGCCCCATGCCCCAAGCGCCCACCGACTGGCAACTTGGCAAGGCAGTGCCACTGCCATGGCAACGCACCGCCTCGCCACATGCGGCAGGCACAGCAGCTAATTGGGGTCAAAGAGGCGCTCGGACCGGGGGGCCATGCATCGGTGGCCCGGGTTGGTGCGCAGGACGCACTGCGGCTGCGTGCCTGCGTGCGCAGTTCTCAGGCTCCGGTTTTAAAGCGCCGCACCCTCTGCCATCCCTTCTTCCGTCTACAACCTTCGCTCTCCTTGCTTTGCCCACGCGCACGCACACACTCCCGATCCCGGAGCTCGGAGCCGGCGGGGCATCAGGACGGTGACGGATCGGCGACTCATTCGAGCGCCACCCCCATGGCGGACAAGGTAAGAGCACGAACGCCGATGAGCCCTGATGCGCGCGGTGCTTGTCTGCTTGTTCCCTCGCTGCTGTCTCCCGGGTTCCTCTGCGCGATGAGCCCCTGTTGATGTTTCTTTGCCTGCGTACGCTGAGCTCTCGGGTTGTGGGGTAAATCGGGTGGGCGATTGCGCAATAAAACTAGATCATATGTAGTACCATGTAACTTAACAGGATTTCCAGAGGAATCAGCCATACCCGTGACTGGGGAATGAGTGAGGGTGGTGACAACCCCTGCTCATTCTCCCGGTGGTTGTTGTCGACGTGGTGCCCGTTGGGCCGAGCAACCATGTAGCCAGCAGATGGGGGCGTGGCGTGCTGCTCCGATTTGACGAGAGGCTCGAGGATGAGTGCCGGCTCGATGGTGGCTTCAATCACGGAACGATTCCGGTTCTTGTCGAGCGTGCCGATGCCCAGGCGCAGGTCATCGACGACACCCTCGGAGGCGGCTTGCTCGATGACAGAGAGGCACGCGTCCTGGCGTAACTCCGAGTCGAGGATGTGGCGCTCGATGGCGGTGTCCGACTCCTCAAAGAGCTTCTCCATAAACGAATCTGCCTCCTGGATGTGGCGCTCGAGCAGATCGCGCTGATCCGCGAGTTGCTTCTGGATTGTGGATTGCTCGGCGGCGAGCTTTTGGATTTCCGCCAGGAGAAGGTTCATGGCTCTTAATCGCCTGGCGAATCAAGTGTAGTGGAAGTGTGATGGTGGTGGCGGAGGTTGATCCAGATCACGACGCTCTCCAATTCTATCACGGGACCGGGGAATCACGGGTTGTCAGGCGAATCGCAGTAGCTCACTGCGCCTCGCCGAGATGCAACGGACCACGGTCGTTTGCGAATCGAAGAGGAGAAGGGAAATCGAGGAAGACTTGGTGGATCTGAGTACCAGGTGTTATTAGACGGAATGGTAGGTAGGCGGAATTGGGGGAAGAAGGAATAGCACGCAAGGTAGACGAGAACAGAGGAAGCTTAGTTGTATTCTGTTTTGGTAACTTGTTTGTTACCCTCTCCGTCCTGCTTCTCTTTCTTTAATATATCGGCGTGGCCGCACAGGCGCGCCTGTGCAGGGGCGTCCTCGGGCCCATACGGGCTGTGCGACCTAATTGGGCCCCCAAAAATCATGGGCTCCAAGATTTACTAAGTATCCTAAGTATATGTAATAATTTTAGGCTTTGTTTTAATTAGAAAATCATCCTAAGCTGTCTTCCTTAGCCCAAAAACGTGGTCTGCTGAAGGTGGAGCACAAGTCACGATCGTGACTTCCTTCCAGAGATAGAGCCGCCGCGGCGATACCAATTTTTCAGGTAACCCTATCGCCTTCGTCACTTAGACGGACTTCCAATTCCTCGGCCTTGCCCTCGTCGTTATTCGTTGTTCGTCGCAATCCAGACGCAGATCATCAGGTAAATTCCATGTCCAGCCCCTATATTATATTTTTATTTAGTTAATTTTGGTCTATGCTACTATACTTCTCAAGTAATGGTTATACAACAAATATAATTCTTGGTCTATGCTGCTATACTTTGTAATGTAAGTAATACATTGATATTTGCCATTATTTTCTTGTTTTGGCATTAGATATTAGGCTTCCACTTAGCGTTTCGAACTGGGCCTCGTATGCCTACGGTCACACCCACTAGGGCCCAGTCGTCAGCGTGTTTAGACGCCTGACACGATTGCTTCTCTTCGGCGCTCGCTCTGAACCGTGTCCGTCTTCAGGTTCAGGTGATGGATCAGTAGCGTTGTTAACAAGCCTACTTTTTGTACGGGCGTTGGTTCAATCTCGCGCCGTGCTGGTGCTGGTTTTGTTTATGTTATGCGCCTGTTGGTAGCAGGGTGAAGTGGTGAACCGGGGCGAAGGGAAACGTGACCGGATTACGAGATTAGGCCAACAACTGCACAATACTAAAAAAAACTACCCCTACTAATCCTCCTTTTTACGCTGTGTTGCTGCCTTTTAATCATAATATAGGCATGCTGGGCGTAGCAATCTCGAAGAGGGGAAAAGGGGGCGGCCGTTTGCGTCCGGAGTCCGGACTCCGGCGGAGTGCTGCACACCTCATTCTCCATTCGTCGTACTGATCCGCACCGGAATTGTATATGTAAAATGCGCTGGAACCTTCCCGCGTCCTGCAATGCAAGCCGCAAGGCCTTTTCTTTCAGAACAGAGGGCCGTGCTGGTGCTCCCTCCCCCCTCCTTCACATGGCAGGCAGTATGGCACGAAGAATCTCACAGCGGCCGCCGACCCTGTTCGGGACGCGGAATGCGATCACGCTGTCAGCGATCACCGTGGCAGACGGCGCTGTAGCCTGCCACTGCCAGCCCGCCCAACCCAAGGACGCCGCCGCGGCTGGCTGGCCCGCGAGGAAACCACCAAAAACACGAGTGAATTGACGCCCGGTCGCCGAGCTGTTGGGCGTTGAAAAACCTGCGTCGGGGCGGGGCGCATGTGTGCGCGGGCGAGCGATGCCGCCGCCACGCCAGCACGCCCACGCACCGGCGTCGTGCACGTAGTCTATAACCGCGCCCACCTAACACGATCCCCCTCCACGACGGGTCCGTCTGTTCTTCTCATCTACGCTTGCTTGCGAGCCGGTGTCGGTGTCGGTGTCGGTGCCTCGCGCCAGGGCTGCACACTGGACAGTGCGTCAGCGTGTGAACGTTCGTTCCGGTGGCCCGTCCATTTCTGCTGCAGGCCGCGAGAGCACGCACGCAGGCACGTCCGTCCAGTCGCCCCCATCCAACCAATCCATCGGGAGTACGCAACCATTTCTAGCTCCGGCGTCTTGCGTTTACGCAGCCTGACTGTGAGGCCGTGACCATCTTCGGTTTACGTGTGTGTTTTTTCAATGCCTCCGTGACGTGACCAGTTCGGAGCAAAATGACTCGTGCGCGCTGAATCAAAAATGAGCGCTGAGCTCTCGCGTCACGATCACCCGATATGTACGTCTCACTGTACTAAGTAGTAGTAGTATCATATCTTTTCTAGTGGATCGGGTATGCTAATAGCTCCAACAGGCCTAATCCTGCTCGATGATCGGCTCTCCTAGTTGCCTAATTAAACAAGAAGACGGATAATTGCGAATTCCGGTTGGTTACACCAACCGCCTCAAATATTCGTCATAAAAATAGAGAAAGCATGATCAGGGGAGCTAACTGTACTGTGGAGAGTGAGCACGTAGTACTGAGCACTGTTCGCCTGTGAAAGAACGGACAAAGTTGGATGATTAATGACGCCAGAAAGGGCCGCAAAAGGCGTCGGGAAAAGGAATCGGGGAAGATGAGCCCTCGCTTTCAGAATTCAGAGGGCCAGAGACGCCATTACGGGCTACGGCGTCACCCACAGACATTTTACCTGATCCACTACGCAGAGCGCCGTACCGCGGATTGCAGAGTAGGTTGTGGACTCGCGGTGATGCACCGGCCGGCCAGATCGCCGCCGGCTCAGAGGGAGCAGCTAGAGTAAGTGCCTTTTCGTACTGCATTGCATTGCATTGCATTTTGCATTGGTTGATGTCGATGCATGCACCGTGACCGTGAGTTTCATCGACCGAGAAGACGAGAAGGAGGGAGCAACAAGCAAGATCCCGGAATATGGTGCACGAAGCTTTAGCAGGCGAGGGAGAACCGGAGAAGGGACAGACAACGAAGCCAAGGCTCTTTGGATAAACTAATGAGCTAGTAGACGTCAAGGAAATACTGAAAACTATCCAACTCGCACTGATCCTTACGCTACTTTGGAGCTGGCTGAATTGTGTATACTACTATACTACTAGTACTGTTCTTCCATAGCTTGGATATTCATCAGTGTCATTGGAGCGGTGGTCCACACACCCCATAGGCCATAGCAGAAGAATCTCTTGAACTGCATGTGTACAGCGTATTGCTTGCTACGCATGCATCCTTGGATCGAGACGAAGCAGGATCCCGGGAAAAATAGTACCGGAAGCTTTCGTTGCACGGGACAGCCTACAAAGCCGAGGTTTGTTGGGATAAACAAACGGACTGCCACGGACACTTCAAGAACACACACAGGCACTCGAATTGACCTTCGCATTGATTGTTTCCCACTACTGGTGCATGCAGCCATGAACAAGTATCGTACGTGACCAAGACAAAGGCACGAGCACGAGCACGAGCCGAGGGAGAGCTGCCTGTGAAGCCTCGACAATGCGGGATTTTTTGCGAGAGAAAGGGAGTGTGATGGCTCGGCACGCGCGTGCAGTGGAATGGAACTGATGGAGTGGGTTTCAATGTCTCGACTCGTGCAGCAAGCGAAGCGGAGAGGGCGCGGCGCGACAGTGAACCTGACAAGGCTGTCGGAAAGTTGAAGAGTTGTTTCAACCACTCGTGCCATGCCACCAATGCGATTTGAGCGAGTATCCTTGCTTTTGTATACATGACAGAAAAGGAAAACGTACTGAATAATGCAAAAGGGTTCCTTTTGGACAGCGGAGTGCGCTTTAGTATTTTTTAAAAAAAAACTAGAGTAATGTCCGTGCGTTCTCCTGGATAAAATCAAAGAAAACCGAGGAATTTTGTAGGACATCAGCAGAGTAGAGCACAGAAACAAGAGATCATAGTCCTCCATTTCGTTTCCTAGCTACCTTAGCTAGTCTTCGTGCACTCATGGTTACTACTGTAGCTCACTAGGACTAAGGACAAGTTGTGTTTTGTGTGTCGACCTTAGTGATGCCTAGACGTCGTGATGTCCTATTGGACGCGAAAGGAGTTCGTATTAAATACGGACACGATTTGGTATCACTTAGAGTCCTTTTTAGGTTATGTTGCACGGGGCCACGACACAAAAAGAAAGGTACACTAACGGTTGTCTAAGGCACATATTGTAGCAAAAATATATTAAACTTTTAATATAATTATTCTGGCGTCACCTTGATAAGAGAATGCACAATAGTTCATATATTTTTTTTCTATTTATGGTACTAATGCAATATGTATAGTAGGTCCCTCTCTATAATAGTCACTCAACTCATATTTCTAGAATTGGATGGATAATGCTCGTACGTTGCACCGGGTTAACAATCAGGTGTAAAATAAGAGAGAATTGAGGGGTTTTTTTTGCAAGGTTATTTGTGCTACCGGTTACACTACCTAAGTGATCAAGTTATTGAGGAGTTTTTTTTGTTACGTTGTCAAGAAATCAGGTTACTCTATCAAATTAGGCATGAATCTAAAATGCTACCAATGTTATAGGTATGAGGACCAACAAAATGTTGATGTTATAGGTATGAGACTAACAAGAAGTTAATGGAAATAAAAAAATTACTATATTCTTCTATGACCTTCTGAAGTTTTATTTCCTCCATCCTAGAGTAACTTGAACTAATACATGACATTTTGGACCTATGCCGCCTCAAATTACATGACTTTTTAATGACTACAATCAAATTTGCATTTCAATCTAGTTATTAATTTTTTTCTACATATATTAACTACCAAGTATGGATTGTAGAAGGCGCGAAAATAGGTAGCGATACTTTTACCGCCAGAGGAGTTTTACTTTGTTCTTTCTTTTTATAAATATATTGTAAATTTCCTACTTTATTAATAAAATAGGTATAAGTTCGTGCCCGTTTGTTGAAATAAAATATATAACTACCAAGTGGGTATTAGAGTAGTAGTGTATAAAATAGATGGCCGGTGTTTTGCTGAAGTAAATCATTTTTTAGAAGTAAACAAATCCGGATAGTGTACGTATTTGTCGGATAGTATACATATTTGGTACAGTTTTTTTGGTAGTCTTTGTGACCGGATAGTATACGTTTTTGGTATCACCAGGTAGATGATGACTTTAGAGTTTTTTAGGTGTATAGATAGATAGATAGATAGATAGATAGATAGATAGAAGAAAAAAAAGGGGAAAGGAAGAATCGTCAGTTTTGAAATCGAAGCAGACAAGCAGAAAACCAAGCCCACTTTCTGATCGCTCCAGCCGATCTGCTCAGCCCAAGGCCCATGTACGAAACTAAAGCAAGCCGAGGGATGGCTGGGCTTAGGCCTTTCCACACAGACACAGGCCTAAAAATGCACAGCCTTCAGGGCGAACTGCCCAACGTGTGGCGTCACGGGCTCTCAATCTGCAACTCACGAGTTGGCCCAGCGTCAACGCGGATCGCTGCCCTCACGCGTGCAACAGCAGGCCGCTCCGCTCAGGCGCTCACACTCACACCATCCGCGCTGACAACTCAGAGTGACACGGTCGCGCAGGTAGACGACTGGCAGTGGCAGTCTGGCTCGCCGACGCCGATGGTCCAACTGTCCAAGCAAGTTCACTGTTCTCGCCCGCGCGTGTACTGGACTGGGAGCGCGACGAGTCGAGGACGGGACCCGCTCAAGCCCTAGGACACGCGAGAACGCGGCCCCCGGTCTCTGCTCTCTTGATGCACGGATAACTGCCTGCTCCTATGTACGCGCACCGTACGGCGTATGCCATGGCTAGGGCGCGACTACTCGAGTCAGCCGCGCGCCCTCGAACCTGTTCACTGTTTGCTCGCTTCCGCCCACGCCCACGCCCACACACGCGCATCCCCGCTCCCCAGTCCCCACCGCGCGTGTGGCGTGCGTCCCCCGGCGCCAGCCAGCGGGCATGGTTGGTGCTGCCTCCCGCCAGGGTAATAATCCAATTGCCATCCGTCCCCGGCGGCCGTGCCCTCGGGACACATCGAAATGTTTTGAACATTCGGTTGATCCATCGAAATTTAGCTCAGGTTAATGCTTATGCTTATTTATTATGAGAGGAAAACACTATTCGTTGACTGAAAAGTAATTCAAGCGAACAGGATGTACCTAGAAAGAGCAGAGTAGCGAACCAAGTTGCCAAGTTACTCAAGGTAATACCAAACTGACTGATAGGTTGCATTCTAGTTTTTTCTATAGACATATAATTTTGTTATACACTTAGATATATATTATGTTTACATATATAATAAAAACTATGTATTCAAACAAATTGAGAATGACTTGTAATTCGAAACAAAGAGAGTACAAACATAACGAGAGACAATGAACTTCAAGTTCAGTCACATTCACGTTCTTCCTGGACAGCGAAGACCGACAACCAAAGAGGCGCTCCATAGTTACACACTTGCACAGACAAGTACATCTATATATTTATAATCATAACTTGTTAGGTTTAGTCTTACCTCGAAATGGTGGAGGAGTGCAACATACACTACTACAATCAAAGTTTTCGCAGACAGCCAAAAATGATTTCTGGAAGCGGGCAGCCAGTCTGCCTCCGCTTCTACGCCTGTGAAAATCCAGATTTCTTGTTAATAAATTAAAAAACAGTGAGCATGTGGATGGGGCCCGCTGAGCCCGTCCACAAGGCCCGTCGATCCTATTGACGCCGTGTCGCCGCTGCTCGTCGGATTTGCTAGCGTATCACTGGTTCCGCGCATGCACCACCGTTGCAGGGTGACCACGCTCGCCAAATCTAGGTGGCCATGAGCCCCCCCCCCCCCAGCATCGTGTCGTTATGCCGCCGCATGCACAGGCGCTGCTGCTGAAGGACCGCCGGGAGGGGGAACCACCAGGAGGAGAGCCGCTTGGAGGGGAGCCGCCAAGAGGGGAGCCATTGGGAGGGAAGGGGCCAGGAGAGGCGCATCGGCGGTTGGAGTTAGAAACGAGAGAGACAGAAGTGAGAGAATGACGGATTAGGATTTCTCTTGCGTATATATATTTATAGGGTATATTGAGCTCCATCCGCCCGCATGAAGGGCCCAACACCACATATTTGCCACTGGCATGTGACATGTCAGCAAATCAGTGGTACTTCTCTTTTATGTATTGTTAGCAAATCAGTGGTACTTCTTTTTTTGGAAACATCAGTAGTGGTTCTGTTAGAGTGTGCAACGGATACTAGGCCTGGCTCGCACCACCTAGCTAGGCCAAACTTGGGCAAAGCATCAAATTGTTTAGTTGCATGTGTTAGTGGAACAGGGCCACACATGGACGCAGATGCAACATAATTTGTTTGGTTTCCTGCATGCATGGATATGTAACACCCCTGATGTTACGAGCACGCTTAGCACCGTGGTTAGGGTCTAAAAGAAATTAACAAAACGAGTTCATCGGTTTTAGAATTAAACGCTCATAAGAATTGATAAACGTACCGTATGTGACTTCACCTTTGTGGTTGAGAAAAAATTAAAATAAGTATTGTAGGTTAGTTTACTTAATGCGTAAACGAGCTAATAAAAAGCTTAATCGAAAAAATAGAATAAGTCGTTTTGGGTTTTTAGCGCGCAAGCAAATTCAATAAGCACCAGTGTGATGTAACTCCTGTTTAAGAAGTATCCTTTTTGGTGAATTATAGCATGCGATAAAATAGAATAATATCTATTTATTTTGTTTCTACAAGATAGTGTGAAGTATGGACTATGGCATGCTCTGTTAATTAGTTGGAATCAGCAAGATTTATACCTCTTAAAAATTAGGGCAAAAGTGCTTAGGGCTGTAGGTTCTAGCTGTAGCCTTGTTTTTTTTAATGTGGGAAAATAGTAGACAATGCTATTTTGACAGGTAAATTCTAACAAAAAAAAATTAAACACTAGTGGCATGTTTTTGTACTGTCGATTGCTTCTAGGAGGATATTTAAGCTGGGTATAAGTCATAGTGGTGTGTGTGGCATGTTGTCCTCGAAAAGTTTGCGTAAAAACATCACTTGAACACGCTGTGAACCCTTGAGTTGACGCGTTGTTCGTGAACCGGCATGTCAATGACGAGCGCATGTTAGCATCGCAATGTCATCCACTTTAGTTGCTCTCTGATCAAGGTAATCGATCCAAAAGTTAGCTATTAGCATCAACTTTAGGGATTGAGAATCGGTCGAACCGAAGTTGAGTCAATCGGCAACTTTGGCCGTGCTCCAGAATTCGTGCGTCACAGTTCGTCGTGACTCGGTCGGGGTTCGCAGTCGCCGCGCGCGCACGTCATCGGTGCCTGGCCGCGGCTGGCCATGGTCATACTGTGGGCCGACCTTGCCGGCTGTCGGCCACGCGATGGGCTAGGGCTGGCCACGCTCGCCCCCGCGGGGCCGGGCTGGGCTCGCTGCCGGCCAAGTTGTGCGAGGACCGTGCCAACGCCGCTGCTGCCCGCCTCGTCACGTCGTGCTACTCCGCCTACTGCCGCCTCTGTTTCGTTGACTTGGCCACAGTCGCGATGGAGACGTCTTCTGCCTCGCCTTGTCCTGCTAGATGGCGGCGGTGACATGATCGCTCAGTTTGGCCACTCCCTGCCGTGTGCGTCACGCCGCATCTCCTCTGTCCCGCTGCCGCCAACCGCTTTCTGCCTGGGCGAGCCGTTTCTTCCCAA
>JAHUYU010001034.1:0-16399 GCA_030439765.1 Tripidium arundinaceum | reverse complement strand
GACAGATTTGGCATATCGGGGTTCCCGAACATAGAACACATGCCATCGATCACAAGCAGTGGAAGTGTTTCAACGCCAAGTTCTCGAAGGAGTTTGGTGACGAGGCGAGGAATGTCAGGTTCGCACTGAGTACCGATGGGATGAATCCGTTCGGTGACCTCAGCAGCTCCCACAGCACTTGGCCGGTCATCCTCACCATCTACAACCTACCTCTCTGGCTATGTCAGAAGCGCAGGTATCTTCTGCTGACCATGCTTATTTCCGGTCTGAGGTAGCCAGGAAATGATATAGATGTGTTCCTAGGGCCGCTCATGGAGAACATGGAAGATACTATGGGAAGAAGGGGTCAAGATGATGGATGCGTCCCTAAAGGAGTTCACTCTAAAAGCCATCATCTTTGTCACCATCACCGATTACTCTGGTCTTTTTTCACTGTCGGGGCAGATCAAAGGTAAGTCAGGTTGTGTAGTTTACCTTAATGCATCCAAGAAGATGGTGTACATGAGGCATAGGCGATTCCTCATCAAAAAGCACAGGTACCGGGCAGCTACAATGAATAAGTACTTCGACCACCAGGACGAGCCTCAACTTGACGAACCAGAAAGGACAATGTACAGGCAAAAGGTGTTTGAAATGGTGAAGGGCATAGAAGTTGAGTTTGGGAAGAAGAAGAAAGAGGAAGATGGGACCACAACAAGGAAGAAGAGAAAGCGGGATGAGATGGAGGAAGCACCTGTCGCCCCTGTTCCTTTCAAGAAGCAATCGTGTTTCTTCAAGTACCTATCGTACTGGAAGGAGCTAGATACGCCCCATGCCATCGACTGCATGCACCTAGAGAAGAATGTCTTTGAAAGCACGATGGGCGTCCTGCTAGACATGAAGGGAAAGATGAAGGATGGTCTGAAGTCATGGATGGATCTTGTGAACCAGAACATCAGGACCGAAATTCACCTGACACCGGCGACGCAGAGCGGGAAAGTGGACCTTCCAGGTGCGAGCTACAACCTGATGAGAAATGAGAGAGGGCCGTGTGCCAATGGCTTAGGGGTGTGAAGGTGCTGACCAGTTTCTCTTCCAACATCAAGAGCCTTGTCTCGATGAAGGACCTCACACTAACCAGCTTTAACGCACATGACTGCCACATCATGCTCACGGTGTTCCTTCCAATTGTGATCAGGGCTATCAGTCCAGAGTACGTGAAGATGGTCATCACACGCCTCGGTTACTTCTTCAACTTCATCACACAGAAGGTCATCAATGAAGCTGAGCTGCCAGGCCTAAAACAGTTCATCGCGGAGACTCTTTGCCAGCTCGAGATGTGCTTCCCACCGTCTTTCTTCGATATTATGCCACACCTGATGATGCACATGGTTGATCAAATATAGGAACTAGGCCCTGTGTACCTGCACCGGATGTGGACGTACAAGCGGTTCATGTCGAACCATGGCTTGTACTTATGGCTCTCATGGCTGTCATCAAACCATGAGAGACATCCATGCCCACGCAAGAGTTTGGTTGTGATCATCTCATGGCTGGGTTGGTTGTCTCTCATGGTTCCATGCTTGTCATGATCTCAGTTTTCTACTATCTGTTTGAGGTTTGCGGCTGTCTATGTTCCTTAAGCTCCAAGTGCAAGGTCAAATGAAATGGCAACTAAATCTGAGGCAAGGTCAAATGAAACGGCTGAAGGACTTACTACTATTTGTGATGCTGCTACTGTCTTACTTGTTGATTTGTGCAAGTTCTTCTATGCTTGCTGTCCTACTTATACTCTAATACTACTGTACTGCTACTACTCTTACTAGTACTACTACTCTCCTCTATCTACTTTAACTACTACTACTCTCTCATCTATCTACTGTAACTACCACTACTCTCTATCCTCTCTTTTCTGGCTGCTGGCTGCTGCTCTTACTACTAGTACTCTTACTCCTATCTACTCTCTACTACTGCTGCTGGTCCTCTACTCCTACTTACTACTCCTATACTATTTGCTTCTCTGTGGCATGTGCAATGATGAACTCTTTAAACTTTAAAAAAATGTGCTGAGGCAGTGGCATTTGCAATGATGTGAACCCTTTTATGCTGAGGCAACGGCTATGACGATCAAATGCCCCCCTACTGGTAATAAGCTCGTAAACTAGGATGGCATGTATACAAGCAACCAGTTTAGAAGCGATGTGATGACAATGGGGCGAATCTGAGCCAACTATGTACATGATTTTGCTCCAAATTCTTAAATTCTGTACTTTTCTTCACTTTTCTTGTATAATGGGGCGAATCAGAGCCAACTTTTCTTGTATAATTTTGTACTTTTCTTATACAATTTTGTACTTTTCTTCACTTTTTGTATACTTACACCCAATGTATATGAAAAAAGGATGTAATCTTGTTTTCAAATGAATATATATAATTAATGATTCCTTTATATATGTTCCTTTATATATGTTCTGAGAGGAATATAGCATTGTGCTTGCACCAAATATGAAATGTCATATAACTATCTTCTCCATAGCTTCCAATGGCGACTGAGGGTACTAAAGATTGGCGTGAGGCTACTCCTGATGCGAGCGATGATGAAGGCTCGTCATCAGATGGTAGCACGTCTTACGAGAGCGAGAAACTAACAAGGAGGCCACAGAAGAGACCTTGTGGAGAGCAAGATGATGATCCAGACTTCGATCCAAAGGGCGAGCCACGAGGTTCTCATGTGGAGAAACGAGTGGCACCGAAAGATGATACCGTAGCCCAAAGGCTCGAGGTACGTAGATGTAGTAGTGCACATTAATTGACAACGTTTTGGGGGCCTCGCGCAAGTATATTACTAATGTGAGCTCTTGTCCTCGATAGGTACCGCTGGTGCCTCTTCGTTTGGAGTACCCCGACAATGGAGATGAAGAAGGGGCGGAGGAAGCACCCGCTCCCTCCACGGGCACTTCTTCAATCGGTAGCAAGAAGAAGTCCGACTTGAAGAGGGGCCAACATGGGAGGCACCAGATTATCAAGAAGAAAGTGCATGCGATATACAAGATAGGGAAGAAAGGAGAGCCCTTGGAGCCAACTACCATCATCGGCACCTTCAGCAACCAGTGTTCCTATATAGTCAAGGAGAAGGTGCCTATCACATATGATGATTGGAGGAAAGTCCCCAAGGACATCAAGGGTACGGTTTGGGGAGAGGTGAAGAGGCAGTTCACGTATGAAGGGGTGGAGGGCTATGATGAAGAGAAGTGCATGAGGCATGCACTATTTATTGCAGGCAAAGCACTTCGCAACTTCAGGTCCATGCTAAATCAGGACTACGTGCAGAAAGGGAGGACACCATTCAAAGACTACAACAACATCCGGTGTGAGGTTTGGGAAGAGTTCATCGCGAAACAATCAACCGAAGAAGCGAAGGCCAAGGGCGAGAAGTTCTCTGAGCTCGCAAAGAGGAACGAGCTCCCCCACTGCCTAGGCATGACAGGCTACGCCGCTAAGACGGAGAAGTGGTGGCGAAAAGAAAGGGAGGCAGTTGAGGCTGGGTAGCCAAATCGATTACACGACATCGATGAGAGGTCACGTAACTACCTCTATGCCCGCCAACTGAAAAAGCTGAAGGAGGGCAGGACCAAGTACAACGAGCCGAAGGTCGAGGAGGTGGAGAAGAGGATCTTGGAGGTCATTGTGGCCGAGAAGTGCAGGTCATTCGAACCTCGGCGAGAGAGGGACGTACTAACCAAGGCGCTGGGAAACCCCGAGCACCGCGGCGATGTCCGTGGGGTTTCCTCGAGGTAGAGCTGGAAGGCGTGGAGTCCTGGCAATCCGACACTAGCTCTTACCACACGAGGCAGAGGTACAAGGAAGGGCTCGTCCAGAAAGGCTGCGATGAGGCAGTGAGAGACATGATCATGGGGAAGATACAAGATGCTTTCACGAGCACCAGCCCCAAGATGGTGGAGCTGAGGACGCAAATGTTTTGCCAGGCTAGCGTGCTGCCGCTACAGGGTCAAGCCACCGTACAAGGGCAGATGGTGCTGGGGACTGGACAACTCCCAAGGTACCCAGTCGATGACATCGTGGAAGAAACGGTCTGCACGCTCCAGGCGCCCTTTGGCAGGACGAGGAAGATCAAGAAGGAAGTGGCCCAGGGAGTGGCACTGTCGCCTGAAAGCGGCGCCATGTACGCTGGCAAGCCCATCCTGCCTGACTATGCCATGATGGATGTGTCATGGACGAACCCGAATTTTGAGGAGGATGAACTCGACATTCCCACTGAAGAGGGATTCAGGTTCATCGGCGCTGCTCTCGGCTTGTGCGTGCTATGGAACAAGAGCGATATTGTCTTGGAAATGCCAAGGCCAGCGTCACAGCCCTCACACCCATCGTCGTCTCCCCTGGGTGGCCCAACTAACGATGACGATGGCGGCGGCGATGACAACGATAATGCTGGTGGCCCAAGCAATAGTCCTCCAAGCAGTCCGTCTCCCGGCAACAACAATCCACAAGGAGGCACAGGGGCAGCACTGGACGATGTGACACCACCACCTACAAGTGGTTCAAACCAAGGCTCAAACCAATGTCCTCCCCCGCCGAGGAAGCCTGCAGATGAAGAGGGGGCCATACCCTCGAACCACACCAAGTCGAGTTGGGTGGCCTATCAAATAGCCAACAAGCACCCACACATGGAACCTCCTTACCTCCCACTTCTCTTCATGGAGGTTGCCCAAGGTCAACATGAACTTCCCATGCACGTAGTTTTCGGGGCAATCATCCGACCGGGGCCAAAACGACGGCGGTGTTTTCGACTTGCAACACCGGGACTTGAGATGTTAGGGAGTGGAAAAGGCAGATAGCATCTCGAAATGAATTATAGATTGATGCTTGCTAGTAGCATACCTTTCAAACGTAGTTGAGTATGGGTGCTTGTTGGCTATTTGATAGGCCACCCAACTCGACTTGGTGTGGTTCGAGGGTATGGCCCCCTCTTCATCTGCAGGCTTCCTCGGCGGGGGAGGACATTGGTTTGAGCCTTGGTTTGAACCACTTGTAGGTGGTGGTGTCACATCGTCCAGTGCTGCCCCTGTGCCTCCTTGTGGATTGTTGTTGCCGGGAGACGGACTGCTTGGAGGACTATTGCTTGGGCCACCAGCATTATCGTTGTCATCGCCGCCGCCATCGTCATCGTTAAGTTGGGCCACCCAGGGGAGACGACGATGGGTGTGAGGGCTGTGACGCTGGCCTTGGCATTTCCAAGACAATATCGCTCTTGTTCCATAGCACGCACAAGCCGAGAGCAGCGCCGATGAACCTGAATCCCTCTTCAGTGGGAATGTCGAGTTCATCCTCCTCAAAATTCGGGTTCGTCCATGACACATCCATCATGGCATAGTCAGGCAGGATGGGCTTGCCAGCGTACATGGCGCCGCTTTCAGGCGACAGTGCCACTCCCTGGGCCACTTCCTTCTTGATCTTCCTCGTCCTGCCAAAGGGCGCCTGGAGCGTGCAGACCGTTTCTTCCACGATGTCATCGACTGGGTACCTTGGGAGTTGTCCAGTCCCCAGCACCATCTGCCCTTGTACGGTGGCTTGACCCCTGTAGCGGCAGCACGCTAGCCTGGCAAAACATTTGCGTCCTCAGCTCCACCATCTTGGGGCTGGTGCTCGTGAAAGCATCTTGTATCTTCCCCATGATCATGTCTCTCACTGCCTCATCGCAGCCTTTCTGGACGAGCCCTTCCTTGTACCTCTGCCTCGTGTGGTAAGAGCTAGTGTCGGATTGCCAGGACTCCACGCCTTCCAGCTCTACCTCGAGGAAACCCCACGGACATCGCCGCGGTGCTCGGGGTTTCCCAGCGCCTTGGTTAGTACGTCCCTCTCTCGCCGAGGTTCGAATGACCTGCACTTCTCGGCCACAATGACCTCCAAGATCCTCTTCTCCACCTCCTCGACCTTCGGCTCGTTGTACTTGGTCCTGCCCTCCTTCAGCTTTTTCAGTTGGCGGGCATAGAGGTAGTTACGTGACCTCTCATCGATGCCGTGTAATCGATTTGGCTACCCAGCCTCAACTGCCTCCCTTTCTTTTCGCCACCACTTCTCCGTCTTAGCGGCGTAGCCTGTCATGCCTAGGCAGTGGGGGAGCTCGTTCCTCTTTGCGAGCTCAGAGAACTTCTCGCCCTTGGCCTTCGCTTCTTCGGTTGATTGTTTCGCGATGAACTCTTCCCAAACCTCACACGGATGTTGTTGTAGTCTTTGAATGGTGTCCTCCCTTTCTGCACGTAGTCCTGATTTAGCATGGACCTGAAGTTGCGAAGTGCTTTGCCTGCAATAAATAGTGCATGCCTCATGCACTTCTCTTCATCATAGCCCTCCACCCCTTCATACGTGAACTGCCTCTTCACCTCTCCCCAAACCGTACCCTTGATGTCCTTGGGGACTTTCCTCCAATCATCATATGTGATAGGCACCTTCTCCTTGACTATATAGGAACACTGGTTGCTGAAGGTGCCGATGATGGTAGTTGGCTCCAAGGGCTCTCCTTTCTTCCCTATCTTGTATATCGCATGCACTTTCTTCTTGATAATCTGGTGCCTCCCATGTTGGCCCCTCTTCAAGTCGGACTTCTTCTTGCTACCGATTGAAGAAGTGCCCGTGGAGGGAGCGGGTGCTTCCTCCGCCCCTTCTTCATCTCCATTGTCGGGGTACTCCAAACGAAGAGGCACCAGCGGTACCTATCGAGGACAAGAGCTCACATTAGTAATATACTTGCGCGAGGCCCCCAAAACGTTGTCAATTAATGTGCACTACTACATCTACGTACCTCGAGCCTTTGGGCTACGGTATCATCTTTCGGTGCCACTCGTTTCTCCACATGAGAACCTCGTGGCTCGCCCTTTGGATCGAAGTCTGGATCATCATCTTGCTCTCCACAAGGTCTCTTCTGTGGCCTCCTTGTTAGTTTCTCGCTCTCGTAAGACGTGCTACCATCTGATGACGAGCCTTCATCATCGCTCGCATCAGGAGTAGCCTCACGCCAATCTTTAGTACCCTCAGTCGCCATTGGAAGCTATGGAGAAGATAGTTATATGACATTTCATATTTGGTGCAAGCACAATGCTATATTCCTCTCAGAACATATATAAAGGAACATATATAAAGGAATCATTAATTATATATATTCATTTGAAAACAAGATTACATCCTTTTTTCATATACATTGGGTGTAAGTATACAAAAAGTGAAGAAAAGTACAAAATTGTATAAGAAAAGTACAAAATTATACAAGAAAAGTTGGCTCTGATTCGCCCCATTATACAAGAAAAGTGAAGAAAAGTACAGAATTTAAGAATTTGGAGCAAAATCATGTACATAGTTGGCTCAGATTCGCCCCATTGTCATCACATCGCTTCTAAACTGGTTGCTTGTATACATGCCATCCTAGTTTACGAGCTTATTACCAGTAGGGGGGCATTTGATCGTCATAGCCGTTGCCTCAGCATAAAAGGGTTCACATCATTGCAAATGCCACTGCCTCAGCACATTTTTTTAAAGTTTAAAGAGTTCATCATTGCACATGCCACAGAGAAGCAAATAGTATAGGAGTAGTAAGTAGGAGTAGAGGACCAGCAGCAGTAGTAGAGAGTAGATAGGAGTAAGAGTACTAGTAGTAAGAGCAGCAGCCAGCAGCCAGAAAAGAGAGGATAGAGAGTAGTGGTAGTTACAGTAGATAGATGAGAGAGTAGTAGTAGTTAAAGTAGATAGAGGAGAGTAGTAGTACTAGTAAGAGTAGTAGCAGTACAGTAGTATTAGAGTATAAGTAGGACAGCAAGCATAGAAGAACTTGCACAAATCAACAAGTAAGACAGTAGCAGCATCACAAATAGTAGTAAGTCCTTCAGCCGTTTCATTTGACCTTGCCTCAGATTTAGTTGCCATTTCATTTGACCTTGCACTTGGAGCTTAAGGAACATAGACAGCCGCAAACCTCAAACAGATAGTAGAAAACTGAGATCATGACAAGCATGGAACCATGAGAGACAACCAACCCAGCCATGAGATGATCACAACCAAACTCTTGCGTGGGCATGGATGTCTCTCATGGTTTGATGACAGCCATGAGAGCCATAAGTACAAGCCATGGTTCGACATGAACCGCTTGTACGTCCACATCCGGTGCAGGTACACAGGGCCTAGTTCCTATATTTGATCAACCATGTGCATCATCAGGTGTGGCATAATATCGAAGAAAGACGGTGGGAAGCACATCTCGAGCTGGCAAAGAGTCTCCGCGATGAACTGTTTTAGGCCTGGCAGCTCAGCTTCATTGATGACCTTCTGTGTGATGAAGTTGAAGAAGTAACCGAGGCGTGTGATGACCATCTTCACGTACTCTGGACTGATAGCCCTGATCACAATTGGAAGGAACACCGTGAGCATGATGTGGCAGTCATGTGCGTTAAAGCTGGTTAGTGTGAGGTCCTTCATCGAGACAAGGCTCTTGATGTTGGAAGAGAAACTGGTCAGCACCTTCACACCCCTAAGCCATTGGCACACGGCCCTCTTCTCATTTCTCATCAGGTTGTAGCTCGCACCTGGAAGGTCCACTTTCCCGCTCTGCGTCGCCGGTGTCAGGTGAATTTCGGTCCTGATGTTCTGGTTCACAAGATCCATCCATGACTTCAGACCATCCTTCATCTTTCCCTTCATGTCTAGCAGGACGCCCATCGTGCTTTCAAAGACATTCTTCTCTAGGTGCATGCAGTCGATGGCATGGGGCGTATCTAGCTCCTTCCAGTACGATAGGTACTTGAAGAAACACGATTGCTTCTTGAAAGGAACAGGGGCGACAGGTGCTTCCTCCATCTCATCCCGCTTTCTCTTCTTCCTTGTTGTGGTCCCATCTTCCTCTTTCTTCTTCTTCCCAAACTCAACTTCTATGCCCTTCACCATTTCAAACACCTTTTGCCTGTACATTGTCCTTTCTGGTTCGTCAAGTTGAGGCTCGTCCTGGTGGTCGAAGTACTTATTCATTGTAGCTGCCCGGTACCTGTGCTTTTTGATGAGGAATCGCCTATGCCTCATGTACACCATCTTCTTGGATGCATTAAGGTAAACTACACAACCTGACTTACCTTTGATCTGCCCCGACAGTGAAAAAAGACCAGAGTAATCGGTGATGGTGACAAAGATGATGGCTTTTAGAGTGAACTCCTTTAGGGACGCATCCATCATCTTGACCCCTTCTTCCCATAGTATCTTCATGTTCTCCATGAGCGGCCCTAGGAACACATCTATATCATTTCCTGGCTACCTCAGACCGGAAATAAGCATGGTCAGCAGAAGATACCTGCGCTTCTGACATAGCCAGAGAGGTAGGTTGTAGATGGTGAGGATGACCGGCCAAGTGCTGTGGGAGCTGCTGAGGTCACCGAACGGATTCATCCCATCGGTACTCAGTGCGAACCTGACATTCCTCGCCTCGTCACCAAACTCCTTCGAGAACTTGGCGTTGAAACACTTCCACTGCTTGCCATCGGTGGGGTGTTGCAGCTTGCCATCGCCCTTTGTGTGCTCATCAGATGCATGCCAGGACATCAGCTTGGCATCCTCGGGGTTCCCGAACATAGAACACATGCCATCGATCACAAGCAGGTACCACATCGACAGGGCCAGAATTTTTCTCTGTGTGTAACCCTCTTCTTCCTCGTCCTCAGGAGACGGGACCTGCTTCTTCGCGGTAGTCTTCTTGGCTGTCTTCTTCTTCTTCGGCCTCTCTCGTCATCCGCGTCCGTGCGACAACCGGCATTCCTCTTGTACCGTCTTGTGCCACAGTACGACAGCTCTGCAAGTTCTTATACTTGCCCCGATATAGGATATAGTGGTTAGGACGGGCGTGGAACTTTTTAAGCTTCATCGCCACTGGCCGGATCAGCTTCTTCGCCCGGTAGGTATTGGTAGGCACCTTGTTATCCTCTGGGTATGTATCAGCAAGGATACGTAACAGGTCATTGAAGCTAGTGTCGGATCAGCCATGGCGAGCCTTCAGCATCAGCATCTAGAGGTTAAAACACAGCACTGTCCAGTGCTTCGGACAGTCCTTATAGAGGGGATCAATTGCCGCCTGCTTCATCTCTCTGAAATTCTCCAGCCACCTCGGGCTCCCAAACAGAACATCGTCGTGGTCAAGACGGTTAACAAGTCCCTCAAAAAGCTCCGCATCCTCGGCCTCCACCACACGAGCGGGCTCAGCGGTGCCATCCCCATCGCCACTGTCGTCTTGGAGCAGGTCATCCATCATGATGTAATCACAGTCTACGGCATTGTCGCCACTAGCATTGCTGTGCCCGTCGGCCGCTGCTGATGAGGTTTGTTGTTCTGCATTCACCGCCACCGTCGTTGTCGACGACCTTCCTCTGCTAGATGCACCGGCACTCGGATCCTCTGCTTCCCCATGAAACTTCCAGACGGTGTAATCCTTGATGAAACCATACCAGACCAAGTGAGATTTCACCATGTCATCATCGTGGGCATAACGGTTCTTGCAGCTCTTACATGGATAGATGTGAGTTCCCGCTTCAGACTCAGACGATGCCTTCTCATAGCAGCAATAAACTTTGTCACATTATCCATGTAAGCCAGATCCAGCCACGATTTCTTATACATCCATTCCCTATCCATGACCACGAACACCATGTACACACAAACAACAAAAATGGCGCATATAAGCAGAGCAGTACGGAAAAAAGACAGCCGGGTAGCTCTAGATCTAATGATTTCTCTCTCCTCCAAATAGATCTAGATCTTGAGAAAAAGCACCAAATCATGGAAAAGAGAGAGGATTGAGGGTTTGAGAGCGAGAATCAACCTCTTGCAGTGTCACCCTTCACCAAATCCAAGGGCAAAACCTCCCCCCTAGAAAATGGCCACTTTTAGGGTTTGAGGACAAAACCCTAAAAAATGGAGGAGCCGCGGGGAAGAAGGGTGGGTGCGGCTGTATTTATAGCCCAGACTTAACCGAGGCGGTCATTATAATGAAAACACCACGGTTAATCGCCTGTTAACCGAGGCGGTTGTCTTACAGAAAATGCCTCGGTTAATAGGCGGTTACGTTATAGTAACCGCCTCAGTTAATACATTAATCGAGGCGGTTGCCACCATTAACCGAGGCACCGAGGCGGTTTCCTTAAAGCGCCGCCTCGGTTAAGGATTAACCGTGGCGGTTGCTGGCCTGGATGCCTAGCCTCGAATAACCGAGGCAGGCAACCAGGCCAACCGCCTCGGAGCCCCAAAGTCTAACGCTGTGCAAAATCTTTTGTGTAGTAGTGCCAATAAAAACATGACACATGGAAGAACCAGGTCACGCCACGTGGGTCAATAAAAACACAACACCTAGAAGAACCGGGTCACACCACGTGGTCTAGTAAAAACCTAAAATGTGGAAGAACACAAGAGGGCCATGTGGTCCAATAATAAACTGACACATGGCCCAATGATAAACTTACATGTGGAAGTTCTATTATAGGCCACGTGGAGAAACAAAAAAACAGACATATCACATGCCATGGTGCTATCATGTCACCAGCCTATTGCCAATCCATCTCCAATGGCACCAGCCACGTTAGCCGCTAGCATGGCCGCTGCCATGTGGCCAATGCTCGGCATTCAATTTGTGGCGAAAGAAGTGACGAATTTCTCTTTAACATACAAAGGATCGGAAACGGTTCTATGACAGAAATTTTTTTCGTCATGGATCTAACGAACAATTCGGGTTCATCATAGTGCAACAAATAAGACGCTCGGTTTTTGACAAAAATAGATTCGTCACAAGAAGTTATTTATGATGAATTGCGCTTCTACCATGACAAAAGTTGTTCGTCATGTATGTGCACATCCTTACTAGTGATCTTGGCCTAGCCTTTTCAGAGGTGCTTATAAGGGCTGTGTGTGCGCGCGCGCACATTTATAGGGGTGAATGTGCGTGCATATATGTAAGCATTGTGTTTGTATTATGTTTAGAAAATTTGTTTACATGAAACAAAGATTATATTTCTAATACAATTAATAATTATCACATTAACAAAAAAAACCCTACATGTTTGGATTTTATGATGATCTATCGACTTAGGTTGCAACAAAAAGTTCATGCCTAGTACAATTTATTAAATAGAAAATTTGAGATAATAAGTTAAGAAAAGACAGAAATTTAATTTCCATACGAGTTGAGGGGAAAACATAATTAAAGAATTAATGTAAAACAAAGTAAAAAGGAAAAATTGAGTAAACAATATGGAAAAGTAATAATTCAATCACTAATGAATTGGAAAGGAAAATAGCTAGATAGCCATATAAATTATAATTAATAAATAGCTAAATTATACAACAATCTTCCAATTCACTAAGCTAAACCGAGCTATCATCCTCGTGATCACCACAGCTTGACCAAATTAATCTAGCCATCACTAGAATCGCACAAATTTGTGCTATCCACTACATGCAGGAGTTAAACAAATATCATGTATACATCCACATAGACCACACACCAAGTCTTAATACATAAAGGTAGTTAAGCTTTGCAAGCTCTTTTTTGTTAATGTGATAATTATTAATTGTATTAGAAATATAATCTTTGTTTCATGTAAACAAATTTTCTAAACATAATACAAACACAAATGCTTACATATATGCACGCACATTCACCCCTATAAATGTGCGCGCGCGCACACACAGCCCTTATAAGCACCTCTGAAAAGGCTAGGCCAAGATCACTAGTAAGGATGTGCACATACATGACGAACAACTTTTGTCATGGTAGAAGCGCAATTCATCATAAATAACTTCTTGTGACGAATCTATTTTTGTCAAAAACCGAGCGTCTTATTTGTTGCACTATGATGAACCCGAATTGTTCGTTAGATCCATGACGAAAAAAATTTCTGTCATAGAACCGTTCCGATCCTTTGTATGTTAAAGAGAAATTCGTCACTTCTTTCGCCACAAATTGAATGCCGAGCATTGGCCACATGGCAGCGGCCTTGCTAGCGGCTAACGTGGCTGGTGCCATTGGAGATGGATTGGCAATAGGCTGGTGACATGATAGGCACCATGGCATGTGATATGTCTGTTTTTTGTTTCTCCACGTGGCCTATAATAGAACTTCCACATGTAAGTTTATCATTGGGCCATGTGTCAGTTTATTATTGGACCACATGGCCCTCTTGTGTTCTTCCACATTTTAGGTTTTTACTAGACCACGTGGTGTGACCCGTTCTTCTAGGTGTTGTGTTTTTATTGACCCACGTGGCGTGACCTGGTTCTTCCATGTGTCATGTTTTTATTGGGCACTACTACACAAAAGATTTTGCACAGCGTTAGACTTTGGGGCTCCGAGGCGGTTGGCCTGGTTGCCTGCCTCGGTTATTCGAGGCTAGGCATCCAGGCCAGCAACCGCCACGGTTAATCCTTAACCGAGGCGGCGCTTTAAGGAAACCGCCTCGGTGCCTCGGTTAATGGTGGCAACCGCCTCGATTAATGTATTAACTGAGGCGGTTACTATAACGTAACCGCCTATTAACCGAGGCATTTTCTGTAAGACAACCGCCTCGGTTAACAGGCGATTAACCGTGGTGTTTTCATTATAATGACCGCCTCGGTTAAGTCTGGGCTATAAATACAGCCGCACCCACCCTTCTTCCCCGCGGCTCCTCCATTTTTTAGGGTTTTGTCCTCAAAACCCTAAAAGTGGCCATTTTCTAGGGGGGAGGTTTTGCCCTTGGATTTGGTGAAGGGTGACACTGCAAGAGGTTGATTCTCGCTCTCAAACCCTCAATCCTCTCTCTTTTCCATGATTTGGTGCTTTTTCTCAAGATCTAGATCTATTTGGAGGAGAGAGAAATCATTAGATCTAGAGCTACCCGGCTGTCTTTTTTCCGTACTGCTCTGCTTATATGCGCCATTTTTGTTGTTTGTGTGTACATGGTGTTCGTGGTCATGGATAGGGAATGGATGTATAAGAAATCGTGGCTGGATCTGGCTTACATGGATAATGTGACAAAGTTTATTGCTGCTATGAGAAGGCATCGTCTGAGTCTGAAGCGGGAACTCACCATCTATCCATGTAAGAGCTGCAAGAACCGTTATGCCCACGATGATGACATGGTGAAATCTCACTTGGTCTGGTATGGTTTCATCAAGGATTACACCGTCTGGAAGTTTCATGGGGAAGCAGAGGATCCGAGTGCCGGTGCATCTAGCAGAGGAAGGTCGTCGACAACGACGGTGGCGGTGAATGCAGAACAACAACCTCATCAGCAGCGGCCGACGGGCACAGCAATGCTAGTGGCGACAATGCCGTAGACTGTGATTACATCATGATGGATGACCTGCTCCAAGACGACAGTGGCGATGGGGATGGCACCGCTGAGCCCGCTCGTGTGGTGGAGGCCGAGGATGCGGAGCTTTTTGAGGGACTTGTTAACCGTCTTGACCACGACGATGTTCTGTTTGGGAGCCCGAGGTGGCTGGAGAATTTCAGAGAGATGAAGCAGGCGGCAATTGATCCCCTCTATAAGGACTGTCCGAAGCACTGGACAGTGCTGTGTTTTTAACCTCTAGATGCTGATGCTGAAGGCTCGCCATGGCTGATCCGACACTAGCTTCAATGACCTGTTACGTATCCTTGCTGATACATACCCAGAGGATAACAAGGTGCCTACCAATACCTACCGGGCGAAGAAGCTGATCCGGCCAGTGGCGATGAAGCTTAAAAAAGTTCCACGCCCGTCCTAACCACTATATCCTATATCGGGGCAAGTATAAGAACTTGCAGAGCTGTCGTACTGTGGCACAAGACGGTACAAGAGGAATGCCGGTTGTCGCACGGACGCGGATGACGAGAGAGGGCCGAAGAAGAAGAAGACAGCCAAGAAGACTACCGCGAAGAAGCAGGTCCCGTCTCCTGAGGACGAGGAAGAAGAGGGTTACACACAGAGAAAAATTCTGGCCCTGTCGATGTGGTACCTGCTTGTGATCGATGGCATGTGTTCTATGTTCGGGAACCCCGAGGATGCCAAGCTGATGTCCTGGCATGCATCTGATGAGCACACAAAGGGCGATGGCAAGCTGCAACACCCCACCGATGGCAAGCAGTGGAAGTGTTTCAACGCCAAGTTCTCGAAGGAGTTTGGTGACGAGGCGAGGAATGTCAGGTTCGCACTGAGTACCGATGGGATGAATCCGTTCGGTGACCTCAGCAGCTCCACAGCACTTGGCCGGTCATCCTCACCATCTACAACCTACCTCTCTGGCTATGTCAGAAGCGCAGGTATCTTCTGCTGACCATGCTTATTTCCGGTCTGAGGTAGCCAGGAAATGATATAGATGTGTTCCTAGGGCCGCTCATGGAGAACATGGAAGATACTATGGGAAGAAGGGGTCAAGATGATGGATGCGTCCCTAAAGGAGTTCACTCTAAAAGCCATCATCTTTGTCACCATCACCGATTACTCTGGTCTTTTTTCACTGTCGGGGCAGATCAAAGGTAAGTCAGGTTGTGTAGTTTACCTTAATGCATCCAAGAAGATGGTGTACATGAGGCATAGGCGATTCCTCATCAAAAGCACAGGTACCGGCAGCTACAATGAATAAGTACTTCGACCACCAGGACGAGCCTCAACTTGACGAACCAGAAAGGACAATGTACAGGCAAAAGGTGTTTGAAATGGTGAAGGGCATAGAAGTTGAGTTTGGGAAGAAGAAGAAAGAGGAAGATGGGACCACAACAAGGAAGAAGAGAAAGCGGGATGAGATGGAGGAAGCACCTGTCGCCCCTGTTCCTTTCAAGAAGCAATCGTGTTTCTTCAAGTACCTATCGTACTGGAAGGAGCTAGATACGCCCCATGCCATCGACTGCATGCACCTAGAGAAGAATGTCTTTGAAAGCACGATGGGCGTCCTGCTAGACATGAAGGGAAAGATGAAGGATGGTCTGAAGTCATGGATGGATCTTGTGAACCAGAACATCAGGACCGAAATTCACCTGACACCGGCGACGCAGAGCGGGAAAGTGGACCTTCCAGGTGCGAGCTACAACCTGATGAGAAATGAGAAGAGGGCCGTGTGCCAATGGCTTAGGGGTGTGAAGGTGCCTGACCAGTTTCTCTTCCAACATCAAGAGCCTTGTCTCGATGAAGGACCTCACACTAACCAGCTTTAACGCACATGACTGCCACATCATGCTCACGGTGTTCCTTCCAATTGTGATCAGGGCTATCAGTCCAGAGTACGTGAAGATGGTCATCACACGCCTCGGTTACTTCTTCAACTTCATCACACAGAAGGTCATCAATGAAGCTGAGCTGCCAGGCCTAAAACAGTTCATCGCGGAGACTCTTTGCCAGCTCGAGATGTGCTTCCCACCGTCTTT
>JAHUYU010000943.1:0-17402 GCA_030439765.1 Tripidium arundinaceum | reverse complement strand
ACCCAATGTGCAGGTGCCGTCGTCAGAATTCAGAAACAAAAAACGTGTTTTTTTTAAAAAATCTTCTGCAAGATCTGCATGCCCAGATTGACACTAGAACGAATCAACAAACGGCTCTGCAGGAACGGAACGAGACTGATGCCTGCTTTACCTGGTACAGGAACTGTGCGTAGTTCCTCAAGAAGAGGCCGTTGCAGGGGTCCTCCTCGATCATCTTCTTGTAGTGCATCTCGATGCCGGAGCGGTCCCCTCCGTTCCCCGACGCCACCAAGTTACTGCCGCCGCCGCCATCGCTGCCACCGAATCCGCCGCCGCCGCCGCCGTCGGCGCTGAGGAGGCCCGAGCCGAGGCGATCGATGCCGAGGCCCCTGGCAAGGAACAGCGGGTGCTCCTGCGAGTAGGTGCTGCCGGCAAAGCTGAACTGGCCGAAGCGCAGCTCCCGCTCCACCTCGTACGCTTCCTCCTCGTCCTCCTCGTCTTCGTCGTCGGTGGACGCCTGCCGGCCCCTGAACGACTGGATGGTCTCGAGCGGCACCGGCCGCACCCGGGGAGCGCCCTTGCCGGACGGCGGGAGGTGGTGGTGCTGGTGGTCGTCCGCGCGGACGCCGGCCAGAGACGCGAGGTTGTCCTCGGAGCACGTGCGGCGCATGCCGGCGCGCGAGCGCTCGTGGTCGGACCCGGACCCGGGCCCGGCCAGGTGGCAGGAGATGGGCGGCGGGTGGTAGGCGGCCGCCGGCGACTCGGGGAAGTGGACGGCCGGGGAGGAGACAGCCGGCGAGTGGCTACCGGAGGGGAGCAGCGCGCCGAGGACCGGCGTGGAGGCGCTCCTCACGAGCATGGTGGTGGGCTGGTGGCTAGCCGAGGCTCCCTCGACGCAACCGGGGGTCAGTGTGATCCGGAGGCCGGAGCTTTGCCTGCAGAGGGCGTGGGGTGAGGTGCGTGGGTTTTAATAGGGGCCCCGCGGCACATCACCTGCATGCGTGCACGGGACACAGCAGCCGTGTGTGGCTGTGGCGTCGGGTTGCCCTGCTAGCTGCCGCGTCGGGCCACTGCTTTGCTGGATGGGCTCGCCTACGGTGGAGGGGACGGCCCTCACGTTTGATTGCGCGGTACGGCCCACTCCCTTTCCACCTCGGTCTCTCGTGTCGTCGTCTTCCTCCGCTTTTCTTTTGCACAAGAAGCCGCCGTAGGCACTGGGTACAGTACACATCACACACGGGGATTCACGTGGTTTACGCCGGCGACCGGGTCCTCTACTCCTCTTCCTTATTAGCTCACCGCAATCATCATTGCAGCGTTCGTCTCGCCGCGTTGGTCAAGCTGGGTCTCGGGACCGCGTCTACCGTGGCTTAGCACGTGTCGAAGAGGACTCGAGGGAAGGTACACGTGTGTTTAATCATGCACGTCTCGGCTGCTCTTCGTCCTCGCTGGCCTGATGCTGTTTGCTTCCCTCGTCGGCCTCGTCTCCGTTTCTGCTCTTCTGCCCTTGGAGCGACGGAGCCCTGTCCATCCTGTCGCGTTGGGTGCGGTGTATCGACAAGGGGAAGGGGAGCTGGCGGCGGTGGCCGGCCATAGGACGCCGCACGCGGTGCTGGCCGTGGTGAGCCAGGGGCAGGGCATCGCCGACCACAGGAAGGCCAAATACTACCAGCACTACGTCGTACGGACGTATGGTACGTATACAGCACGTTGTGGACGGCCCGCGACCGTTGCTCTGGAGTATTACAGGCCGGCCCTGTGACCTATCCGGCGACGGCGAGGCACATGCCGTACCTGTATTATGAAGAACGTAGCTATGCCATCACACCACACGTCCACAGCACTGGCGGACCCAAGGCCCGGCGACCCTGGGCCTCCGCCCGGGCTCGTCAGCCTATTCAGTTGCTTAGCCCACTAACCAGTAACCACAGACTAAGCAATTTGTGATCAACCAGGACTGTAATAAACTTGTCCTATATACATGCATGTGTGAAGGGGTCTTTATATCAACCCATTGATTTCTGAGAGTTTAATGTGTGCTTCGAATATACTATAGTCCAGGCTAGGTCCACTGTATTTACCAGATAAATACATATACATTGCCGTTTCAGAATTGAGCTCCTACAATATTTTTTTCAACGTGTACCCACGTGTGCAGAATCTGCAGGTGATGTATCCGTATCTTCACTGCCCCTCCGCTTGTTGAGCCAGTTGGTCCTGTCGCCAAACACCAAGCAGAGCATACAGTTCAAACCACCACACACAGCTTGACATATACTAATAATAACCATTCCTACTTTTACAGTTTTGCATTTTTCAATGTTGATGCATAGACAATAAATTAACCTTGTTTGAAGGCTCTCTCAGGAATATACCCAGAGATGCTATAGCAAAGTACAATAGTGAAGAACGGATGCTAAGAACTAACTACATTTCACAAATTAATGCAACAAAGCAAAACCACCAAAGTAGTTATTACCTCAGTTACAAAGAAGGCATGGAATCCATAAGGAACCCTATTAGGAAGCTCAACCACTGCAACTGGATCAGCAGACATTGTCTTCGCATCTATAACATTTACTTCAGATTTTCTGCATCCACAAGAACACATGTCAAATCAAATTGCAATCATCAAATCGAAATATTAAGAGGAAGAGGCATATGTTGGGTTCTCGAGTTTTCAACATCATTAAAACCATTGTCTATTAGACACTTCAGGCCTTCTAAGAATGGCAATATATGCAGGGATAAGAGGATGCAGAGCTAAGGGATAGAGTACCCTGTATTTTCGTCGTGTACAAAGAATATCAAATAGCCATCGTCTTCTTCTCCAGATACACCTGGCTGCTTGGGAACAAAAATCGCCTCTGAACCGAATCTGCCGGGCCCCAGGTTATATATGCCTTGTATATTTCCTCCCACTTCAAGTTCTTTCTTACCACTCTCCGGTTCAGCATGCAGATCAAATTTTATGATGCCAGTCACCTTCGCAATGCTGTCAAGTATAGTGCAGTAGACATACCGCTGCTTTCTGTTTCAACAAAGATGTGAATTAGAAAGCCTCAGAGCTTCATTAAGCATCTAACTAGCATTTTTAATGACGTTCAGTTCATTGTATATCAACCACAGAGGGAAAAAAATTGACAGTAAGCGTGCTTCCACTCCAACAAAAGAATGATTGCTAACAGAATTGAAAATTTACAATAGAGGTACCTGCCAGTATAGCTCTCATTAACACGTGGAAAATCCACAGCAGAAACAGACAGTTGCTTTTGTGAAGCAGCACCTGTTTTCATGTTGAATCTCATCTCGTACCTGAAATATTAGCATTAGGAAAATAGCAAGGACTGCATTACTTCATATAAAAAGATAGATTGAGATTGCAGGTACATACAGCTCATTCCCGAAGTTTTCGAGCTTGTCATTTTGATGTCCATTCACCTTGTCCAAATCTGGATTCTCAAGGCGGCAGGTAATGAGAACAACTTCATCACCCTCTTCCCAAGCATTAGCTGCGACAACACATGTTTTCAAAGATCAGCTCAAACTAAGAAAGTGCAATAAATGGAATTGCATAGTCAAGCACAGTAACTGGAAACTGATCTAGCTTTAGTTTCCCCGGAAAAAAATCTAGCTTGAGTTCTGCTCTTCATACTGTCATAATTCTGTCAGAAGCTCCTAAAGGTAGAAGCACAAGTTTGCCAAAAAAAAGAAAAGAAAAGAAAACAGGGTTCGAGAGAAATCTAAAATGCCATACGTTAAGAGTTCCAGCAGAAAGGTAAAGGCGCCATACCATTATGGAATATGAAGCAATTAGGGAGTTCAAACCATCTGATGACTTTGTCATCCTTTGCATAGCGTGGGAGAATACCAAAACGAGCCTTCTTTGTAGGATCAAACTTGTAGATAAACTCACTGTTCTTCACCATTTCCTGTATACAATAATATATAAAACGATAATGATCCAGTTATGAAAACAGGTTTGAAGTATTTCCCGACTGCATTAAATAGGAATCAACTAGGGCATCCATCAGCTGCATGTAAATAAGTAGCACAGGAAGAAAATGAAGTAATGCAGTCCTTGCTATTTTCCTAATGCTAATATTTCAGGTACGAGATGAGATTCAACATGAAAACAGGTGCTGCTTCACAAAAGCAACTGTCTGTTTCTGCTGTGGATTTTCCACGTGTTAATGATTGCTAACAGAATTGAAAATTTACAATAGAGGTACCTGCCAGTATAGCTCTCATTAACACGTGGAAAATCCACAGCAGAAACAGACAGTTGCTTTTGTGAAGCAGCACCTGTTTTCATGTTGAATCTCATCTCGTACCTGAAATATTAGCATTAGGAAAATAGCAAGGACTGCATTACTTCATTTTCTTCCTGTGCTACTTATTTACATGCAGCTGATGGATGCCCTAGTTGATTCCTATTTAATGCAGTCGGGAAATACTTCAAACCTGTTTTCATAACTGGATCATTATCGTTTTATATATTATTGTATACAGGAAATGGTGAAGAACAGTGAGTTTATCTACAAGTTTGATCCTACAAAGAAGGCTCGTTTTGGTATTCTCCCACGCTATGCAAAGGATGACAAAGTCATCAGATGGTTTGAACTCCCTAATTGCTTCATATTCCATAATGGTATGGCGCCTTTACCTTTCTGCTGGAACTCTTAACGTATGGCATTTTAGATTTCTCTCGAACCCTGTTTTCTTTTCTTTTCTTTTTTTTGGCAAACTTGTGCTTCTACCTTTAGGAGCTTCTGACAGAATTATGACAGTATGAAGAGCAGAACTCAAGCTAGATTTTTTTCCGGGGAAACTAAAGCTAGATCAGTTTCCAGTTACTGTGCTTGACTATGCAATTCCATTTATTGCACTTTCTTAGTTTGAGCTGATCTTTGAAAACATGTGTTGTCGCAGCTAATGCTTGGGAAGAGGGTGATGAAGTTGTTCTCATTACCTGCCGCCTTGAGAATCCAGATTTGGACAAGGTGAATGGACATCAAAATGACAAGCTCGAAAACTTCGGGAATGAGCTGTATGTACCTGCAATCTCAATCTATCTTTTTATATGAAGTAATGCAGTCCTTGCTATTTTCCTAATGCTAATATTTCAGGTACGAGATGAGATTCAACATGAAAACAGGTGCTGCTTCACAAAAGCAACTGTCTGTTTCTGCTGTGGATTTTCCACGTGTTAATGAGAGCTATACTGGCAGGTACCTCTATTGTAAATTTTCAATTCTGTTAGCAATCATTCTTTTGTTGGAGTGGAAGCACGCTTACTGTCAATTTTTTTCCCTCTGTGGTTGATATACAATGAACTGAACGTCATTAAAAATGCTAGTTAGATGCTTAATGAAGCTCTGAGGCTTTCTAATTCACATCTTTGTTGAAAACAGAAAGCAGCGGTATGTCTACTGCACTATACTTGACAGCATTGCGAAGGTGACTGGCATCATAAAATTTGATCTGCATGCTGAACCGGAGAGTGGTAAGAAAGAACTTGAAGTGGGAGGAAATATACAAGGCATATATAACCTGGGGCCCGGCAGATTCGGTTCAGAGGCGATTTTTGTTCCCAAGCAGCCAGGTGTATCTGGAGAAGAAGACGATGGCTATTTGATATTCTTTGTACACGACGAAAATACAGGGTACTCTATCCCTTAGCTCTGCATCCTCTTATCCCTGCATATATTGCCATTCTTAGAAGGCCTGAAGTGTCTAATAGACAATGGTTTTAATGATGTTGAAAACTCGAGAACCCAACATATGCCTCTTCCTCTTAATATTTCGATTTGATGATTGCAATTTGATTTGACATGTGTTCTTGTGGATGCAGAAAATCTGAAGTAAATGTTATAGATGCGAAGACAATGTCTGCTGATCCAGTTGCAGTGGTTGAGCTTCCTAATAGGGTTCCTTATGGATTCCATGCCTTCTTTGTAACTGAGGTAATAACTACTTTGGTGGTTTTGCTTTGTTGCATTAATTTGTGAAATGTAGTTAGTTCTTAGCATCCGTTCTTCACTATTGTACTTTGCTATAGCATCTCTGGGTATATTCCTGAGAGAGCCTTCAAACAAGGTTAATTTATTGTCTATGCATCAACATTGAAAAATGCAAAACTGTAAAAGTAGGAATGGTTATTATTAGTATATGTCAAGCTGTGTGTGGTGGTTTGAACTGTATGCTCTGCTTGGTGTTTGGCGACAGGACCAACTGGCTCAACAAGCGGAGGGGCAGTGAAGATACGGATACATCACCTGCAGATTCTGCACACGTGGGTACACGTTGAAAAAATATTGTAGGAGCTCAATTCTGAAACGGCAATGTATATGTATTTATCTGGTAAATACAGTGGACCTAGCCTGGACTATAGTATATTCGAAGCACACATTAAACTCTCAGAAATCAATGGGTTGATATAAAGACCCCTTCACACATGCATGTATATAGGACAAGTTTATTACAGTCCTGGTTGATCACAAATTGCTTAGTCTGTGGTTACTGGTTAGTGGGCTAAGCAACTGAATAGGCTGACGAGCCCGGGCGGAGGCCCAGGGTCGCCGGGCCTTGGGTCCGCCAGTGCTGTGGACGTGTGGTGTGATGGCATAGCTACGTTCTTCATAATACAGGTACGGCATGTGCCTCGCCGTCGCCGGATAGGTCACAGGGCCGGCCTGTAATACTCCAGAGCAACGGTCGCGGGCCGTCCACAACGTGCTGTATACGTACCATACGTCCGTACGACGTAGTGCTGGTAGTATTTGGCCTTCCTGTGGTCGGCGATGCCCTGCCCCTGGCTCACCACGGCCAGCACCGCGTGCGGCGTCCTATGGCCGGCCACCGCCGCCAGCTCCCCTTCCCCTTGTCGATACACCGCACCCAACGCGACAGGATGGACAGGGCTCCGTCGCTCCAAGGGGCAGAAGAGCAGAAACGGAGACGAGGCCGACGAGGGAAGCAAACAGCATCAGGCCAGCGAGGACGAAGAGCAGCCGAGACGTGCATGATTAAACACACGTGTACCTTCCCTCGAGTCCTCTTCGACACGTGCTAAGCCACGGTAGACGCGGTCCCGAGACCCAGCTTGACCAACGCGGCCGAGACGAACGCTGCAATGATGATTGCGGTGAGCTAATAAGGAAGAGGAGTAGAGGACCCGGTCGCCGGCGTAAACCACGTGAATCCCGTGTGTGATGTGTACTGTACCCCAGTGCCTACGGCGGCTTCTTGTGCAAAAGAAAAGCGGAGGAAGACGACGACACGAGAGACCGAGGTGGAAAGGGAGTGGGCCGTACCGCGCAATCAAACGTGAGGGCCGTCCCCTCCACCGTAGGCGAGCCCATCCAGCAAAGCAGTGGCCCGACGCGGCAGCTAGCAGGGCAACCCGACGCCACAGCCACACACGGCTGCTGTGTCCCGTGCACGCATGCAGGTGATGTGCCGCGGGGCCCCTATTAAAACCCACGCACCTCACCCCACGCCCTCTGCAGGCAAAGCTCCGGCCTCCGGATCACACTGACCCCCGGTTGCGTCGAGGAGCCTCGGCTAGCCACCAGCCCACCACCATGCTCGTGAGGAGCGCCTCCACGCCGGTCCTCGGCGCGCTGCTCCCCTCCGGTAGCCACTCGCCGGCTGTCTCCTCCCCGGCCGTCCACTTCCCCGAGTCGCCGGCGGCCGCCTACCACCCGCCGCCCATCTCCTGCCACCTGGCCGGGCCCGGGTCCGGGTCCGACCACGAGCGCTCGCGCGCCGGCATGCGCCGCACGTGCTCCGAGGACAACCTCGCGTCTCTGGCCGGCGTCCGCGCGGACGACCACCAGCACCACCACCTCCCGCCGTCCGGCAAGGGCGCTCCCCGGGTGCGGCCGGTGCCGCTCGAGACCATCCAGTCGTTCAGGGGCCGGCAGGCGTCCACCGACGACGAAGACGAGGAGGACGAGGAGGAAGCGTACGAGGTGGAGCGGGAGCTGCGCTTCGGCCAGTTCAGCTTTGCCGGCAGCACCTACTCGCAGGAGCACCCGCTGTTCCTTGCCAGGGGCCTCGGCATCGATCGCCTCGGCTCGGGCCTCCTCAGCGCCGACGGCGGCGGCGGCGGCGGATTCGGTGGCAGCGATGGCGGCGGCGGCAGTAACTTGGTGGCGTCGGGGAACGGAGGGGACCGCTCCGGCATCGAGATGCACTACAAGAAGATGATCGAGGAGGACCCCTGCAACGGCCTCTTCTTGAGGAACTACGCACAGTTCCTGTACCAGGTAAAGCAGGCATCAGTCTCGTTCCGTTCCTGCAGAGCCGTTTGTTGATTCGTTCTAGTGTCAATCTGGGCATGCAGATCTTGCAGAAGATTTTTTAAAAAAAACACGTTTTTTGTTTCTGAATTCTGACGACGGCACCTGCACATTGGGTTTCAGGTTAAAGGGGACTACAGGAGGGCAGAGGAGTACTACTCCCGTGCGATACTGGCCGACCCCGACGACGGCGAGCTCCTGTCGGAGTACGCCAAGCTGGTCTGGGACGTGCACCGCGACGAGGAGCGCGCCTCCAGCTACTTCGAGCGGGCGGCCAAGGCTTCCCCGCAGAACAGCCACGTCCTCGCCGCGCACGCCGCGTTCCTGTGGGACACGGACGACGAAGAGAGCGGCGGCGACGTGCTCAGCAGCTGCGCGGGGTTCGCTCAGCCTGCGCAATCGTCGACTCTGGCTTCGGCGACAACCTGAACAGAACAGCCTCTCCGTCTCTGAACTATGAAGTGAATGAATGGAGGTAGCTAGCATGATAGTGGCCTGTGATCGTCTCTGTAGCTTACCAATAATTCTAGCCAACATAGGCCTAGTGCAGCGTGTGTCTACTTGGGTTTGTTTGAACAATGAGCAAGCAGATTCCGTACTCTCTTTTCTTTGGGAGCTTAACCTTCATCTGTTGTTAATCTCTGTATGCTTATCTAAAGATGCAAAGCTCTGCTATACAGAGAACTGAGAGAAGGTTCAGTTGTGCCTAGTCGAATGAATGCCGTGTAGCCATGCAATGATTTTGCGAACGAGTTCGACTTCAAATGAACTTCTGCTCGTGTTTTTCAGAAGAAAATCAGTAACCTGTGGAACGCCAACACCTTTGCCGCGCACTACATGCACGGATGACGTTTCTTCAGGGTACTGTTGCTCCCATGCATTCTGCAATTCTTAACACTGGCATACTAGGCCACATCGATCCTACAGAAACAAATCTGATTGATAATAATCCGTACTTTTCAACTTGTTTTTTTAGTCGGAACAGTGTTTTTATCTCACATCAAATCAGTGAACAGTACTTTCAGACATGGCTTTTCAGCGAAACGACTATCTTCATTGGCACTTCGTGGCAATGCTCAATTCTAATTTCTGAAGCAACGTCTTCACGTCAACGGCAATGGAGTCTGAAACTCCAATAAAGTTTCAGGCAACACATTCAGCGTAAAGCCTCTCTTTGAAAGTGCAAGGCATAGCAACAAACTTGTCCTTGTACTTCTGTGTCCTGGCATTGAGATATTTGCAGGATACCATAAATATCAAGCCTATAAAAATCCAGAGCTAAAAACTGGTGGCGCAGGACGAGCAGCAGCAGCACCAGCACGAACTACAAGACTGCTAGGATTGGTTTTCACACCGCCGCATCTATCTTTCGTTGTGAATTTTCAAGTTACTGCTTTACAGATATCCAGTAAAGTTTTGTTCCAAATTATTACCAACAGTTGCACAGAGCAATTCAAATGAAGTGCCAACAGGATCAGTAGTGATCAAAGTGCCCAGGGCAATCAAATCCAAAAGTGTCCTGCATAAATTCAGTATTTTGGTTCACCTTTCTTGGATGCTCTGTTCACAGAAAGCAGGTTACTCAATGTGATGTACTTGTTCTCACAACAACTAACCATTTTCTTTAGTCTTAGATTGTGTGGACACAACCGAGCTATGTCCCTAGGACGATAAACATTTTGTTTAATGAGATTAATTCGATGGAGAGAGCTAGGTAAAAGAAAAAATGTTGCAAAAAATAACAAGCACACACTCTACATGCATCAAGTCGTTGCTCTAAAGCTGAAATACCATGCAGCAAGGTCTTGCCTGAAAAACACTGCAATATCAACTTATCTGCTGGTCTTTTTCCAGTATCTTAAGACAAAAAAGAAGCAGCTTCGTCACTAATTCATCACCTTTAATTATCATCACGAAGTTCGTCATGCACAGAAAATGTTTTCAGAGATGATCATGAATAAGATTTGTAACTTTAAACATGCAGCCACAGTTGTCAGCTAAGAAATGTAGACTCAATTTCAAGTTTCCACCATATGCTTTGCTCTAAATAAGCAATTTGTTTCACACCTTCCCACTGTGGCACCACCACGCAGCTAATTACACATCAGCCGAGTGGGATTTCAAGGCACTTCAGACTTGAACAAAACAACCCCCAAAGCAGTCAATAATTGGTGCAAACATACCACAAACCTTTTGAGCCCAACAAAGGTTGTGCAAGGCAGCAATTGAATTTTTCAGAAAACATTGAATTAGACATGATTTTTTTTATTTCAGTTAAAAGACACCAATCAAAAATTTTAGAGAAACAAGATATTCCAAATCAAAGATTCAATCAGAATAATGGAACTTGAATTTTACCAAAGATTCAATTATATATTATATAGAGATGGAAATTTAACTTTTGATTTGGTTGGGATGTGCCAAGCTCTACCAACAGTGCAACGGCTGAGCGACACTTGAGAACCCCAATAGCAAGCCATTGTAATGGATTCTCTCCCACAAAAAATAAATTTAATATTAAAGTGGACACATGGTCCACATATCAGATATTAAACTGATAAGAACAGATACTACACTTGATCTTAGCCAAAAGGCCGAGAAAGGTATGAGTTACTAGGAGGGTTACCTCTTCCTTTTATATGCACCTCGTCTTCTCCACGAGTCTGGCCATGCGATGTGGTACTAATATTAATTCGCGTGTGATGTTATTCCCAATCAGAGGGACGTAATCACGTAATTACGTAAGCCAAACTGGGCCGCATAATCGTATTGATCTTTGTAAGCGGCCCATTAAGAGAGGCCCCTCCCCAGCATGGCAGGGAAAAAAGTACCGCACCATTAGGACACTAGATGCTATCTTCCTTCCAAAAAAAAACATAGATGCCATATCTGAGTGGCTGTTCGATTTTTTTTAAAAAAAATAAAAATATATCTATGTGTCTGTTCTACAGTGCCTCGACCCTCGAGGGATCACCTGGATGCTCTTGCAGGCTGCAAGTGCGGCTTAGACCTCCTCAATCATGAGAGGTCCCAGACTCGGAGCGCCGCCACCCCCACAACCCCCGCGCTGTCCATGCCAGAGGAGGCCAAGCTCCGATCTCGCTCGTCCGCGCCTGAGGATGCCAATGCAAACTCCGACGTCGGCTTCGTGCACCGTCACCCTCACCTCGTCCGTCCGCAACCGCAACCATGAGAGTAAACAATCGAAACTCTCCCGTGAACCTCACTAGGGGAGGATAGAGCCACTGCTTGCCGACTGATTGGCTTTGTCTTACTGCCACGTGTTGCTCGGCCCACCACTGTGCCTGTCCGCCGCTAGGGAAGAAGGAAGAATAATGGAGACCAAGGTGAAGAAGAAAAATGAGCGACGTCGTCGAAGTGGGACATGTTGGTTCGTGTTTTTTTGGGGACGAGCTCGTCCCTGTTTCTTGCGAATATTATTCCTTAGATGGGACATTCGTGTTCTACCTAGCTCACCACCAAACACTTGGTAATAAAATGGGCTCGCCCGTTCGTTCCATATATACCCTCAACGCTACCTTAACTTTGATTAACCAAGTCACATATGACTTCCCACCTCTCCCATGCCTTTCATTCAACATCCAATGGACGAGGAAGGAAACAACTTTCCCAGGGCATCTATAATAAGCCCCGCTATGATTGTTGGCCCAAATAAGTCCCGGTCCTAGTTCAGAAGTAGGACAAGAACAAGAGAACTAACATACTCTTAAAAAAGGAGCATGCGGATAAAGATAAAAAATTATATGAAATTATACAGCCCGAATAGATATACAACTTCATACTTTATACTTTACTAGTAAATATGTCCGTGCGTTGCAACGGGATAAAAGAACTATCTAATATTACTGGAAAAAAGACAATCTTAATATTTTTTTCTCAGTCGTTAGGCAAAAACAAACCACCCATATAAATTGGAATCCTAATCTAAATAGATCTATCTGATTATAGTAACCTGAATAGGAATCCTAATTCAAATTCCTTTTCAATTCCTTTTTCGATTTTCTTTTATATTATTGTATTGCTATCTTTTCCATCATACATCCAGCACCCGTCCAATTTATATGGGTGGTTTGTTTTTGCCTAACGACTGAGAAAAAAATATTAAGATTGTCTTTTTTCCAGTAATATTAGATAGTTCTTTTATCCCGTTGCAACGCACGGACATATTTACTAGTAAAGTATAAAGTATGAAGTTGTATATCTATTCGGGCTGTATAATTTCATATAATTTTTTATCTTTATCCGCATGCTCCTTTTTTAAGAGTATGTTAGTTCTCTTGTTCTTGTCCTACTTCTGAACTAGGACCGGGACTTATTTGGGCCAACAATCATAGCGGGGCTTATTATAGATGCCCTGGGAAAGTTGTTTCCTTCCTCGTCCATTGGATGTTGAATGAAAGGCATGGGAGAGGTGGGAAGTCATATGTGACTTGGTTAATCAAAGTTAAGGTAGCGTTGAGGGTATATATGGAACGAACGGGCGAGCCCATTTTATTACCAAGTGTTTGGTGGTGAGCTAGGTAGAACACGAATGTCCCATCTAAGGAATAATATTCGCAAGAAACAGGGACGAGCTCGTCCCCCAAAAAAACACGAACCAACATGTCCCACTTCGACGACGTCGCTCATTTTTCTTCTTCACCTTGGTCTCCATTATTCTTCCTTCTTCCCTAGCGGCGGACAGGCACAGTGGTGGGCCGAGCAACACGTGGCAGTAAGACAAAGCCAATCAGTCGGCAAGCAGTGGCTCTATCCTCCCCTAGTGAGGTTCACGGGAGAGTTTCGATTGTTTACTCTCATGGTTGCGGTTGCGGACGGACGAGGTGAGGGTGACGGTGCACGAAGCCGACGTCGGAGTTTGCATTGGCATCCTCAGGCGCGGACGAGCGAGATCGGAGCTTGGCCTCCTCTGGCATGGACAGCGCGGGGGTTGTGGGGGTGGCGGCGCTCCGAGTCTGGGACCTCTCATGATTGAGGAGGTCTAAGCCGCACTTGCAGCCTGCAAGAGCATCCAGGTGATCCCTCGAGGGTCGAGGCACTGTAGAACAGACACATAGATATATTTTTATTTTTTTTAAAAAAAATCGAACAGCCACTCAGATATGGCATCTATGTTTTTTTTTGGAAGGAAGATAGCATCTAGTGTCCTAATGGTGCGGTACTTTTTTCCCTGCCATGCTGGGGAGGGGCCTCTCTTAATGGGCCGCTTACAAAGATCAATACGATTATGCGGCCCAGTTTGGCTTACGTAATTACGTGATTACGTCCCTCTGATTGGGAATAACATCACACGCGAATTAATATTAGTACCACATCGCATGGCCAGACTCGTGGAGAAGACGAGGTGCATATAAAAGGAAGAGGTAACCCTCCTAGTAACTCATACCTTTCTCGGCCTTTTGGCTAAGATCAAGTGTAGTATCTGTTCTTATCAGTTTAATATCTGATATGTGGACCATGTGTCCACTTTAATATTAAATTTATTTTTTGTGGGAGAGAATCCATTACAATGGCTTGCTATTGGGGTTCTCAAGTGTCGCTCAGCCGTTGCACTGTTGGTAGAGCTTGGCACATCCCAACCAAATCAAAAGTTAAATTTCCATCTCTATATAATATATAATTGAATCTTTGGTAAAATTCAAGTTCCATTATTCTGATTGAATCTTTGATTTGGAATATCTTGTTTCTCTAAAATTTTTGATTGGTGTCTTTTAACTGAAATAAAAAAAATCATGTCTAATTCAATGTTTTCTGAAAAATTCAATTGCTGCCTTGCACAACCTTTGTTGGGCTCAAAAGGTTTGTGGTATGTTTGCACCAATTATTGACTGCTTTGGGGGTTGTTTTGTTCAAGTCTGAAGTGCCTTGAAATCCCACTCGGCTGATGTGTAATTAGCTGCGTGGTGGTGCCACAGTGGGAAGGTGTGAAACAAATTGCTTATTTAGAGCAAAGCATATGGTGGAAACTTGAAATTGAGTCTACATTTCTTAGCTGACAACTGTGGCTGCATGTTTAAAGTTACAAATCTTATTCATGATCATCTCTGAAAACATTTTCTGTGCATGACGAACTTCGTGATGATAATTAAAGGTGATGAATTAGTGACGAAGCTGCTTCTTTTTTGTCTTAAGATACTGGAAAAAGACCAGCAGATAAGTTGATATTGCAGTGTTTTTCAGGCAAGACCTTGCTGCATGGTATTTCAGCTTTAGAGCAACGACTTGATGCATGTAGAGTGTGTGCTTGTTATTTTTTGCAACATTTTTTCTTTTACCTAGCTCTCTCCATCGAATTAATCTCATTAAACAAAATGTTTATCGTCCTAGGGACATAGCTCGGTTGTGTCCACACAATCTAAGACTAAAGAAAATGGTTAGTTGTTGTGAGAACAAGTACATCACATTGAGTAACCTGCTTTCTGTGAACAGAGCATCCAAGAAAGGTGAACCAAAATACTGAATTTATGCAGGACACTTTTGGATTTGATTGCCCTGGGCACTTTGATCACTACTGATCCTGTTGGCACTTCATTTGAATTGCTCTGTGCAACTGTTGGTAATAATTTGGAACAAAACTTTACTGGATATCTGTAAAGCAGTAACTTGAAAATTCACAACGAAAGATAGATGCGGCGGTGTGAAAACCAATCCTAGCAGTCTTGTAGTTCGTGCTGGTGCTGCTGCTGCTCGTCCTGCGCCACCAGTTTTTAGCTCTGGATTTTTATAGGCTTGATATTTATGGTATCCTGCAAATATCTCAATGCCAGGACACAGAAGTACAAGGACAAGTTTGTTGCTATGCCTTGCACTTTCAAAGAGAGGCTTTACGCTGAATGTGTTGCCTGAAACTTTATTGGAGTTTCAGACTCCATTGCCGTTGACGTGAAGACGTTGCTTCAGAAATTAGAATTGAGCATTGCCACGAAGTGCCAATGAAGATAGTCGTTTCGCTGAAAAGCCATGTCTGAAAGTACTGTTCACTGATTTGATGTGAGATAAAAACACTGTTCCGACTAAAAAAACAAGTTGAAAAGTACGGATTATTATCAATCAGATTTGTTTCTGTAGGATCGATGTGGCCTAGTATGCCAGTGTTAAGAATTGCAGAATGCATGGGAGCAACAGTACCCTGAAGAAACGTCATCCGTGCATGTAGTGCGCGGCAAAGGTGTTGGCGTTCCACAGGTTACTGATTTTCTTCTGAAAAACACGAGCAGAAGTTCATTTGAAGTCGAACTCGTTCGCAAAATCATTGCATGGCTACACGGCATTCATTCGACTAGGCACAACTGAACCTTCTCTCAGTTCTCTGTATAGCAGAGCTTTGCATCTTTAGATAAGCATACAGAGATTAACAACAGATGAAGGTTAAGCTCCCAAAGAAAAGAGAGTACGGAATCTGCTTGCTCATTGTTCAAACAAACCCAAGTAGACACACGCTGCACTAGGCCTATGTTGGCTAGAATTATTGGTAAGCTACAGAGACGATCACAGGCCACTATCATGCTAGCTACCTCCATTCATTCACTTCATAGTTCAGAGACGGAGAGGCTGTTCTGTTCAGGTTGTCGCCGAAGCCAGAGTCGACGATTGCGCAGGCTGAGCGAACCCCGCGCAGCTGCTGAGCACGTCGCCGCCGCTCTCTTCGTCGTCCGTGTCCCACAGGAACGCGGCGTGCGCGGCGAGGACGTGGCTGTTCTGCGGGGAAGCCTTGGCCGCCCGCTCGAAGTAGCTGGAGGCGCGCTCCTCGTCGCGGTGCACGTCCCAGACCAGCTTGGCGTACTCCGACAGGAGCTCGCCGTCGTCGGGGTCGGCCAGTATCGCACGGGAGTAGTACTCCTCTGCCCTCCTGTAGTCCCCTTTAACCTGAAACCCAATGTGCAGGTGCCGTCGTCAGAATTCAGAAACAAAAAACGTGTTTTTTTTAAAAAATCTTCTGCAAGATCTGCATGCCCAGATTGACACTAGAACGAATCAACAAACGGCTCTGCAGGAACGGAACGAGACTGATGCCTGCTTTACCTGGTACAGGAACTGTGCGTAGTTCCTCAAGAAGAGGCCGTTGCAGGGGTCCTCCTCGATCATCTTCTTGTAGTGCATCTCGATGCCGGAGCGGTCCCCTCCGTTCCCCGACGCCACCAAGTTACTGCCGCCGCCGCCATCGCTGCCACCGAATCCGCCGCCGCCGCCGCCGTCGGCGCTGAGGAGGCCCGAGCCGAGGCGATCGATGCCGAGGCCCCTGGCAAGGAACAGCGGGTGCTCCTGCGAGTAGGTGCTGCCGGCAAAGCTGAACTGGCCGAAGCGCAGCTCCCGCTCCACCTCGTACGCTTCCTCCTCGTCCTCCTCGTCTTCGTCGTCGGTGGACGCCTGCCGGCCCCTGAACGACTGGATGGTCTCGAGCGGCACCGGCCGCACCCGGGGAGCGCCCTTGCCGGACGGCGGGGAACGGAGGGGACCGCTCCGGCATCGAGATGCACTACAAGAAGATGATCGAGGAGGACCCCTGCAACGGCCTCTTCTTGAGGAACTACGCACAGTTCCTGTACCAGGTAAAGCAGGCATCAGTCTCGTTCCGTTCCTGCAGAGCCGTTTGTTGATTCGTTCTAGTGTCAATCTGGGCATGCAGATCTTGCAGAAGATTTTTTAAAAAAAACACGTTTTTTTGTTTCTGAATTCTGACGACGGCACCTGCACATTGGGTTTCAGGTTAAAGGGGACTACAGGAGGGCAGAGGAGTACTACTCCCGTGCGATACTGGCCGACCCCGACGACGGCGAGCTCCTGTCGGAGTACGCCAAGCTGGTCTGGGACGTGCACCGCGACGAGGAGCGCGCCTCCAGCTACTTCGAGCGGGCGGCCAAGGCTTCCCCGCAGAACAGCCACGTCCTCGCCGCGCACGCCGCGTTCCTGTGGGACACGGACGACGAAGAGAGCGGCGGCGACGTGCTCAGCAGCTGCGCGGGGTTCGCTCAGCCTGCGCAATCGTCGACTCTGGCTTCGGCGACAACCTGAACAGAACAGCCTCTCCGTCTCTGAACTATGAAGTGAATGAATGGAGGTAGCTAGCATGATAGTGGCCTGTGATCGTCTCTGTAG
>JAHUYU010002812.1:0-13425 GCA_030439765.1 Tripidium arundinaceum | reverse complement strand
CCACTCTCATGTGTGCTCGATTGGTAGGGCCCTGCAAAAGCCATGTCAAAAAGAGCCTAGATAAACTTGATATTATGGCTTTACTTCTATAGCCATTTATTCCTTTAGGGAAGGCACAAATACAGTAGCAACACCAACTTACTACTTACATTTTATGATTATTACTTTCCATTTTAGTACTTTACTTTTAGTTTATTGCTATCATTTATATTTCTTGTTGAACTGTTTCTATAATTTAACGCTTTTGTGAAGGGAGGGCATCGTATTGTTCCATTCAACAAGACTACAAGAGGAACAAGGATTCTGTGAGTAACGTCTGGCATGTCGCTGCGGCGACCGCCGCGCGGAGTCAGGTCTTCACCTAGTGTCGGTGCCGCAGCCCCGCAGAGCCTTGTTTCCCGACTCCCCCATCCTGTCGTTGTTCGCCTCTTTTCCTTGAGCCGTCACATTCTCCAAATCTCTATATATAATCTCTAACTACGATTCCTGCACCATTCCCGGGCTTCCCATTGGGCCACGTCTACGGTAAAAGCTAGGCCGTCGGCTCGGGCATCAATGGTCAAGGTGATGCTGGACTTTAGCGAAGGCCTGGCCACGGCACCCACGCGTGACGTGTGCCGGCAAGCGACCCCGCACGGGCCCCGCCTCGCCTCGCTCCCTTCTCCCCGCCTTTGTCCCGCGGTCGCCGCCACCGCCGCCCCAGGCCGGTCGGCCGCAGCCGGTCCTTTGCCCCGCTGCCTTCGCTCCCGCCTCCGCCTGCGCCCCTGCCATGCCGTCCCCGGCGCCCTTGGCGTTGCGGTCGCGATCCTCCCGTTCCTTTCCCCCGTGCCCACGCCGCTGGCTCCTCCCTCCGCACGTCTTCGTCTTCCCTTCTCCCTCCTCCCCTTCCTCTGCATCCACTCGCGCGCGGATCTAGGGAGGCAGAGGCGGGGCTCGAGGTAGAAGGTCGGCCGCACCGGTGCCCCCCGCTTTATCCCTCCCGCAGCTGATGTCCCGCTGGGAGTGTCCACCGCGGCCGTCCTCCCGCACGGCTGTAGGATCTCTGGTGGCCTAGAAGGGGGGTTGAATAGGCCTGTAAAAATTTTCTTTGAACAAATATTAGTCCTGGGCGCGGCAATGCTGCTCTGGAGAGCGGCACTTCTGCTCTAGCAGACGTCCGAAGCTTATAATTCAAAATCTACCCAATGAAAATCAGATCGGGGAAAATACTTATGTTCCTTAGGATGTCCAGAACCTATTTCACCACTTCTTCGCTGCTAGAAGTGCTCCAAATTGTAGATCGAGATGAAACCCTAGAAATGCAAGGGCACAAGCACAACACAAGCAAATAGACCAGCACACAAAACACGAGGATTTATCCTGTGGTTCAGCTCGCCACAAAGGCTTGCCTACTCCACGTTGTTGAGGTATCCACTAAGGATTTAGGTATTCAAAAAGCCCAACCTCGTTCTAAAGTCAAGAGAGTGAACTCTTGAGATGAGGGGTGATTTCACTAGCTCAATCGTCAGATTACAAACCTCCTGGAGCTGCCACAACGATGGCAAGCTCACCGGGCGACGCTCTAGCCGGCTAGGAGCGAGATCCAAGAGTAACAAATACAAATCGCCGGCTTGAACACGAACCAAGTGCTGTTAGAGATGAAGAACAGTTGGAGAAGCCTTCTTGCTGTTCTTGGATGCTCAATCTCTCAAGGATTTGAATGGAAATCAAGTTTGAGAAAGTGGGAGAGCTCCAAGGGAGTGAAAGAGAGGAAGAATGCTTCTCTGGTCGTTTCTGGATGCAAATGGTCGAAGATAACCGTTGGGGAGGCAGAGGAGTGGTTTAAATACTCCTCTGTCCAACGGGTAGATTTTAAGTCGCGGCAGTGCCGCCCTCAGGCGCGGCAGTGCCGCTCCTGGCAGACAAGTTCTGACTGGAAAGAATTTTCTCTGGCATGTCTAGCTGATTTTGTGGAGGAAGTATTTGTGGAATTTAGCACTTGGTTGCATATTTAAGCTTGCGCTTTGTATCCCCCTTTATCGAGATGACAAGCAGGTTGAACACTAAAGGAGAATGATATATGTGATGTTGGACACCCCAATTACATTTGACCTTGACTTCCGACTCACTGCAGGGTTTAATTTCATTTTTACCTTTTGAATTTGAGTTTAGGAAAGTCGTACTATAAAGGGGGATACAAAGCGCAAGCTTAAATATGCAACCAAGTGCTAAATTCCACAAATACTTCCTCCACAAAATCAGCTAGACATGCCAGAGAAAATTCTTTCCAGTCAGAACTTGTCTGCCAGGAGCGGCACTGCCGCGCCTGAGGGCGGCACTGCCGCGACTTAAAATCTACCCGTTGGACAGAGGAGTATTTAAACCACTCCTCTGCCTCCCCAACGGTTATCTTCGACCATTTGCATCCAGAAACGACCAGAGAAGCATTCTTCCTCTCTTTCACTCCCTTGGAGCTCTCCCACTTTCTCAAACTTGATTTCCATTCAAATCCTTGAGAGATTGAGCATCCAAGAACAGCAAGAAGGCTTCTCCAACTGTTCTTCATCTCTAACAGCACTTGGTTCGTGTTCAAGCCGGCGATTTGTATTTGTTACTCTTGGATCTCGCTCCTAGCCGGCTAGAGCGTCGCCCGGTGAGCTTGCCATCGTTGTGGCAGCTCCAGGAGGTTTGTAATCTGACGATTGAGCTAGTGAAATCACCCCTCATCTCAAGAGTTCACTCTCTTGACTTTAGAACGAGGTTGGGCTTTTTGAATACCTAAATCCTTAGTGGATACCTCAACAACGTGGAGTAGGCAAGCCTTTGTGGCGAGCTGAACCACAGGATAAATCCTCGTGTTTTGTGTGCTGGTCTATTTGCTTGTGTTGTGCTTGTGCCCTTGCATTTCTAGGGTTTCATCTCGATCTACAATTTGGAGCACTTCTAGCAGCGAAGAAGTGGTGAAATAGGTTCTGGACATCCTAAGGAACATAAGTATTTTCCCCGATCTGATTTTCATTGGGTAGATTTTGAATTATAAGCTTCGGACGTCTGCTAGAGCAGAAGTGCCGCTCTCCAGAGCAGCATTGCCGCGCCCAGGACTAATATTTGTTCAAAGAAAATTTTTACAGGCCTATTCAACCCCCCTTCTAGGCCACCAGAGATCCTACAGCCGTGCGGGAGGACGGCCGCGGTGGACACTCCCAGCGGGACATCAGCTGCGGGAGGGATAAAGCGGGGGGCACCGGTGCGGCCGACCTTCTACCTCGAGCCCCGCCTCTGCCTCCCTAGATCCGCGCGCGAGTGGATGCAGAGGAAGGGGAGGAGGGAGAAGGGAAGACGAAGACGTGCGGAGGGAGGAGCCAGCGGCGTGGGCACGGGGGAAAGGAACGGGAGGATCGCGACCGCAACGCCAAGGGCGCCGGGGACGGCATGGCAGGGGCGCAGGCGGAGGCGGGAGCGAAGGCAGCGGGGCAAAGGACCGGCTGCGGCCGACCGGCCTGGGGCGGCGGTGGCGGCGACCGCGGGACAAAGGCGGGGAGAAGGGAGCGAGGCGAGGCGGGGCCCGTGCGGGGTCGCTTGCCGGCACACGTCACGCGTGGGTGCCGTGGCCAGGCCTTCGCTAAAGTCCAGCATCACCTTGACCATTGATGCCCGAGCCGACGGCCTAGCTTTTACCGTAGACGTGGCCCAATGGGAAGCCCGGGAATGGTGCAGGAATCGTAGTTAGAGATTATATATAGAGATTTGGAGAATGTGACGGCTCAAGGAAAAGAGGCGAACAACGACAGGATGGGGGAGTCGGGAAACAAGGCTCTGCGGGGCTGCGGCACCGACACTAGGTGAAGACCTGACTCCGCGCGGCGGTCGCCGCAGCGACATGCCAGACGTTACTCACAGAATCCTTGTTCCTCTTGTAGTCTTGTTGAATGGAACAATACGATGCCCTCCCTTCACAAAAGCGTTAAATTATAGAAACAGTTCAACAAGAAATATAAATGATAGCAATAAACTAAAAGTAAAGTACTAAAATGGAAAGTAATAATCATAAAATGTAAGTAGTAAGTTGGTGTTGCTACTGTATTTGTGCCTTCCCTAAAGGAATAAATGGCTATAGAAGTAAAGCCATAATATCAAGTTTATCTAGGCTCTTTTTGACATGGCTTTTGCAGGGCCCTACCAATCGAGCACACATGAGAGTGGCTTCTGAAGCCAAATTAGTGCAGCCGGAGCTATTTTGGGGTTAGAATCCGGCCACAAAAAACGTGGCTTTTCCTAGCTTCTCCGTTTTTTGAGAAGCCTAAACCCTGTCAAAGTGGGTCGAAAAAACACATACAAATGACCAAAAGGAATTTAATTCTAGAATAAAGAGCATAAACTCATAGAATCCCTGAATATCCTTTGGCCCCGTTTGGATCCTTGAAATTGAGTTCATTCTAATAATTATAATTTAGGCTTAGATTAATTAAGCTAATACGCTTGTATATGGAATATATTTGCATACTATTATTAGCCATACAAGGGAGTTACTTATATGTTACATTTCTAGTGTAGGGAAGCGAGTTGAAGAGCATGCTATAAGTTGCAGAGTAGAAACATAGCATGGTGATCTATAAAATCAATTTTCATCTCTCACCCTATGAATTTGAGATAGGGTTATATGAAAACTTAGAAAAATTGTGGAATGTCAAATTCCAAGCCAAATAGCCTAATTCATTAAGTAGATTCCAATTACTCTAAAATGAAAGGATCCAAATGGCCCCTTACAGAAAAAAGTCAGTTATTCTTTCTTGAATTCTTTCATCGGATCAAAACTTGGAACGTTTTGCTCAGAACAAAACTGGAATTGTCTTGAAATTTGGCACCAACGAGATAACCACCATATTGCATCCCCAAAATCCAGATTCCCAGATAGCAAATTTTGTTTTCCAGGTTATCCAGTTACTATTTTACTCAAGAAGTACTCTTCAGTCTATTGTCCTTTGTGATCATTGTCGAAGTCACTATGAATGGCTACAATGTGAACTCCCATGGATAAAATGGTTTCACGTGTTATAATCTTGTGGTTATGACCATATATGGCAACCTTAAGGAGGATCCTTTCATCTGCTTCTATTTCATGGTTTGAATATCGTTACCACATGAATTCACAAATCACAAGCGAAGATGTATACTGCAATTCTTACCAGATATCACCCTGCAAAGAAATAATACACATAAGATACTGACTTTTAGTCTAAGATACCAGAATATGTTATAGACATGAGGCAGGAATTGTTATTCGAAATTTCTAATGACGCATGGTAGGTATCAGATAAGCACCTTGAATAAGAAAACTTAAGAACCATTTCATTAACAAAGGTTGCTTAATGAAGTATGCATCTTCATTTCCTAATGACAATCGTTATGGCATTAGTTAAAATAGCGCATAAACTTTTTTAGCGCTGCTAGATAGCTCGAAGTTAGAAAAATTATAGGTATTTCAATCAGTATTATCCTAAACACTAAACGGTAAACAATCAGCCACCCTTTGTTTAGTGTTTGGGCCGTTTAAATGGAGTTAAACGACCCAAACGGTTTTGTATATTAACACTAAAATATACATATTTATGTATGTAAAAGCCAAATATACTAGAAAGTATATATATTTGCACATGTAAAGAATAAGTATTCTACCAAATATTTTTTTTGGAAAAAAAACTAAATCTCACTCCACCTCATTACTTATGATGTTGATTAGCCGGGTGCCAAATGTGGTAGTTGTAATCTTCATATTGACTAAATGGTGAATTAAATGGCCGTTTAGCCCATTTAATCACATTAACTCAATTCTGCTTAGACCGTTTAGACGGTTTTTAACGCTTTAAACGGCCCAAGTGTTTCATTCACCGTTTAGGGCCTAAACAACACGGGTGGTCTTTGTTTACCGTCGCTGTTTAAACAGCCGTTTAGGCAAACAGTGATTTCAATTTACAGCTTAAAAACCTTATGCAAAAAAAAAAAAACGAACCTCATAGTATCCATGCAAAGATTACCAACCTGGGGCCAGGAGATTGCTGGAGTAACCACCAAGTCTACTTATATACTGTCAGCACAATTTAAAGAAAATGAGTTACCAGAAGTGAAAAATGGCACCTAGTTTCATGAAAATTCAACAATGTAATTGATTATGTACGTAACTGAACATATCTTACGGTCCATCAAATGATTGTCCGTTATACTTTTCATATGGGATCATGGGTATGTGTGCAGTTTGCTGCTTAGCATTAACATTCACATGATACTCTACTACTTGTTATTGTCAAGTATTTCCAGCAAATACCTAATATTTGAAAGAGTTAAATACACAGGCCATCCATGAAATTGTCACGGTGTAGGTCCACAAACTGCCATAATGCATTTATGGAATAAGTTGTTCACCGTACATCCCCTGGGCCTAAGCGGTACCCATAAAACATGTATAGATGACAGATTGCACAAATGATTATCCCAAGCATGATGTCCTAGGCATACATAAGCTTCTAGGAACCGAAGAACAAACCCTTACTGCCGTTAGGAAGGAAAATTTTCATTGAGCTCTTGATTCTCCCTAAACATGGATTCTGTCGTTCTGCGCCTGTAGCATTCTTAGCATCTCCTAAATTAAGCAGCTCCATGTGCCTGCCACTGCCTAGCACGCAAAGAACAATGGAAGTAAAAAATAGGCTATTTTGCAATGGTGACACGGAGAACCAAACTACCTGTGCATACTGTTGAATAATTTGCTGCTGGTCTTGCACAACAAGGTTGCAACTTGGTGAGAACACTAGAATAGAAATCTGAAACTGCAGACCAACTTTGAAAGGTTGAACAGCAGCCAAGCTGTAGTGGGAACACTAGACTAGAAGTAGTGGGGACACAGAATTTTGGTAGGCCATTGTGTCCCTTAGCTAATAAAATATTGCAGGCTTATCCTGCAGCTAGGACAGTAGACTTTGACCGCAGTTCAGCAGCGCACCTTCACTGGTTTTAGTTCATACACAAACTGAACCTACCCCTCTATGTATACATATGCATTCATGGTAAGGAAATTGATTAGTTCAGTTCACAGCAGCAGCACTTGCGTGCAGCAGCAGCAGCAGCATTCAGGAAAGTGCAGTGTGTGTGTTCTGTGCTCAACCTCATCTTCTACCTACAGCCGTGAGTTGTTGTGTGGGTGCTGGTGAGCTAGCTGCTCACCTGTAGGGAAGATCAAGGGCCAACACATACCCATGCATCTTGACTGGGAGGATAAACCAAATGATGCCCATGCAGATCAACAAATATTGTAAAGCCTAAAATATGGGGAGCAAAGGCTGTAGCAAGTAGCTCACTTGAAGCTGCAGGAGCACCAGGGCTTTCGCTAGCGGAGGTTAGCATGATCCTTCGCCACCATGGTTGTTATCCTCATAATCCTGAGGTTGGGACAGACAAATTGCCCAAATGGAACAGCAGACGATGTGATGGCAGGATAGCAATGGAGTGTGGAATGATCGAGCCCAAGGGCGAATCCAAGCCAGATGACCATTGGGGTCTTCTCTGAGAATGGGTGGGGTCATTAGGAATTATTAGCACTATATACAGTAATTTTCCATTGGAATTCTCAAAATTCATCGGGGTCGGCTGACCCGTGACAAGCTGTAGCTCCACCCATTGGAACCGTGTTTTCTTCTTATGGAGACGATAGCCTATAAGAAGGGAATAGGGCAAAAATCCTTGTGAAATCTTCCTTTGAACCACGAACTTGGCAGATTTCTTTTTCCCTCACCAAATCATACTGTTTTGCACCAGTGCACTATCTGAAGTTTCCTGGAACATGGACAAAGGGTGAACAACTGTATGACTTGGTTGAACAACTGGTTCAGAGCAGGGTTTAGAGTCACACTGCCATTTCCATTCAGCAAAACAGTATGATTTGGTGAGGGAAAAAGAAATCTGCCAAGTTCGTGGTTCAAAGGAAGATTTCACAAGGATTTTTGCCCTATTCCCTTCTTATAGGCTATCGTCTCCATAAGAAGAAAACACGGTTCCAATGGGTGGAGCTACAGCTTGTCACGGGTCAGCCGACCCCGATGAATTTTGAGAATTCCAATGGAAAATTACTGTATATAGTGCTAATAATTCCTAATGACCCCACCCATTCTCAGAGAAGACCCCAATGGTCATCTGGCTTGGATTCGCCCTTGGGCTCGATCATTCCACACTCCATTGCTATCCTGCCATCACATCGTCTGCTGTTCCATTTGGGCAATTTGTCTGTCCCAACCTCAGGATTATGAGGATAACAACCATGGTGGCGAAGGATCATGCTAACCTCCGCTAGCGAAAGCCCTGGTGCTCCTGCAGCTTCAAGTGAGCTACTTGCTACAGCCTTTGCTCCCCATATTTTAGGCTTTACAATATTTGTTGATCTGCATGGGCATCATTTGGTTTATCCTCCCAGTCAAGATGCATGGGTATGTGTTGGCCCTTGATCTTCCCTACAGGTGAGCAGCTAGCTCACCAGCACCCACACAACAACTCACGGCTGTAGGTAGAAGATGAGGTTGAGCACAGAACACACACACTGCACTTTCCTGAATGCTGCTGCTGCTGCTGCACGCAAGTGCTGCTGCTGTGAACTGAACTAATCAATTTCCTTACCATGAATGCATATGTATACATAGAGGGGTAGGTTCAGTTTGTGTATGAACTAAAACCAGTGAAGGTGCGCTGCTGAACTGCGGTCAAAGTCTACTGTCCTAGCTGCAGGATAAGCCTGCAATATTTTATTAGCTAAGGGACACAATGGCCTACCAAAATTCTGTGTCCCCACTACTTCTAGTCTAGTGTTCCCACTACAGCTTGGCTGCTGTTCAACCTTTCAAAGTTGGTCTGCAGTTTCAGATTTCTATTCTAGTGTTCTCACCAAGTTGCAACCTTGTTGTGCAAGACCAGCAGCAAATTATTCAACAGTATGCACAGGTAGTTTGGTTCTCCGTGTCACCATTGCAAAATAGCCTATTTTTACTTCCATTGTTCTTTGCGTGCTAGGCAGTGGCAGGCACATGGAGCTGCTTAATTTAGGAGATGCTAAGAATGCTACAGGCGCAGAACGACAGAATCCATGTTTAGGGAGAATCAAGAGCTCAATGAAAATTTTCCTTCCTAACGGCAGTAAGGGTTTGTTCTTCGGTTCCTAGAAGCTTATGTATGCCTAGGACATCATGCTTGGGATAATCATTTGTGCAATCTGTCATCTATGCATGTTTTATGGGTACCGCTTAGGCCCAGGGGATGTACGGTGAACAACTTATTCCATAAATGCATTATGGCAGTTTGTGGACCTACACCGTGACAATTTCATGGATGGCCTGTGTATTTAACTCTTTCAAATATTAGGTATTTGCTGGAAATACTTGACAATAACAAGTAGTAGAGTATCATGTGAATGTTAATGCTAAGCAGCAAACTGCACACATACCCATGATCCCATATGAAAAGTATAACGGACAATCATTTGATGGACCGTAAGATATGTTCAGTTACGTACATAATCAATTACATTGTTGAATTTTCATGAAACTAGGTGCCATTTTTCACTTCTGGTAACTCATTTTCTTTAAATTGTGCTGACAGTATATAAGTAGACTTGGTGGTTACTCCAGCAATCTCCTGGCCCCAGGTTGGTAATCTTTGCATGGATACTATGAGGTTCGTTTTTTTTTTTTTGCATAAGGTTTTTAAGCTGTAAATTGAAATCACTGTTTGCCTAAACGGCTGTTTAAACAGCGACGGTAAACAAAGACCACCCGTGTTGTTTAGGCCCTAAACGGTGAATGAAACACTTGGGCCGTTTAAAGCGTTAAAAACCGTCTAAACGGTCTAAGCAGAATTGAGTTAATGTGATTAAATGGGCTAAACGGCCATTTAATTCACCATTTAGTCAATATGAAGATTACAACTACCACATTTGGCACCCGGCTAATCAACATCATAAGTAATGAGGTGGAGTGAGATTTAGTTTTTTTTCCAAAAAAAATATTTGGTAGAATACTTATTCTTTACATGTGCAAATATATATACTTTCTAGTATATTTGGCTTTACATACATAAATATGTATATTTTAGTGTTAATATACAAAACCGTTTGGGTCGTTTAACTCCATTTAAACGGCCCAAACACTAAACAAAGGGTGGCTGATTGTTTACCGTTTAGTGTTTAGGATAATACTGATTGAAATACCTATAATTTTTCTAACTTCGAGCTATCTAGCAGCGCTAAAAAAGTTTATGCGCTATTTTAACTAATGCCATAACGATTGTCATTAGGAAATGAAGATGCATACTTCATTAAGCAACCTTTGTTAATGAAATGGTTCTTAAGTTTTCTTATTCAAGGTGCTTATCTGATACCTACCATGCGTCATTAGAAATTTCGAATAACAATTCCTGCCTCATGTCTATAACATATTCTGGTATCTTAGACTAAAAGTCAGTATCTTATGTGTATTATTTCTTTGCAGGGTGATATCTGGTAAGAATTGCAGTATACATCTTCGCTTGTGATTTGTGAATTCATGTGGTAACGATATTCAAACCATGAAATAGAAGCAGATGAAAGGATCCTCCTTAAGGTTGCCATATATGGTCATAACCACAAGATTATAACACGTGAAACCATTTTATCCATGGGAGTTCACATTGTAGCCATTCATAGTGACTTCGACAATGATCACAAAGGACAATAGACTGAAGAGTACTTCTTGAGTAAAATAGTAACTGGATACCTGGAAAACAAAATTTGCTATCTGGGAATCTGGATTTTGGGGATGCAATATGGTGGTTATCTCGTTGGTGCCAAATTTCAAGACAATTCCAGTTTTGTTCTGAGCAAAACGTTCCAAGTTTTGATCCGATGAAAGAATTCAAGAAAGAATAACTGACTTTTTTCTGTAAGGGGCCATTTGGATCCTTTCATTTTAGAGTAATTGGAATCTACTTAATGAATTAGGCTATTTGGCTTGGAATTTGACATTCCACAATTTTTCTAAGTTTTCATATAACCCTATCTCAAATTCATAGGGTGAGAGATGAAAATTGATTTTATAGATCACCATGCTATGTTTCTACTCTGCAACTTATAGCATGCTCTTCAACTCGCTTCCCTACACTAGAAATGTAACATATAAGTAACTCCCTTGTATGGCTAATAATAGTATGCAAATATATTCCATATACAAGCGTATTAGCTTAATTAATCTAAGCCTAAATTATAATTATTAGAATGAACTCAATTTCAAGGATCCAAACGGGGCCAAAGGATATTCAGGGATTCTATGAGTTTATGCTCTTTATTCTAGAATTAAATTCCTTTTGGTCATTTGTATGTGTTTTTTCGACCCACTTTGACAGGGTTTAGGCTTCTCAAAAAACGGAGAAGCTAGGAAAAGCCACGTTTTTTGTGGCCGGATTCTAACCCCAAAATAGCTCCGGCTGCACTAATTTGGCTTCAGAAGCCACTCTCATGTGTGCTCGATTGGTAGGGCCCTGCAAAAGCCATGTCAAAAAGAGCCTAGATAAACTTGATATTATGGCTTTACTTCTATAGCCATTTATTCCTTTAGGGAAGGCACAAATACAGTAGCAACACCAACTTACTACTTACATTTTATGATTATTACTTTCCATTTTAGTACTTTACTTTTAGTTTATTGCTATCATTTATATTTCTTGTTGAACTGTTTCTATAATTTAACGCTTTTGTGAAGGGAGGGCATCGTATTGTTCCATTCAACAAGACTACAAGAGGAACAAGGATTCTGTGAGTAACGTCTGGCATGTCGCTGCGGCGACCGCCGCGCGGAGTCAGGTCTTCACCTAGTGTCGGTGCCGCAGCCCCGCAGAGCCTTGTTTCCCGACTCCCCCATCCTGTCGTTGTTCGCCTCTTTTCCTTGAGCCGTCACATTCTCCAAATCTCTATATATAATCTCTAACTACGATTCCTGCACCATTCCCGGCTTCCCATTGGGCCACGTCTACGGTAAAAGCTAGGCCGTCGGCTCGGGCATCAATGGTCAAGGTGATGCTGGACTTTAGCGAAGGCCTGGCCACGGCACCCACGCGTGACGTGTGCCGGCAAGCGACCCCGCACGGGCCCCGCCTCGCCTCGCTCCCTTCTCCCCGCCTTTGTCCCGCGGTCGCCGCCACCGCCGCCCCAGGCCGGTCGGCCGCAGCCGGTCCTTTGCCCCGCTGCCTTCGCTCCCGCCTCCGCCTGCGCCCCTGCCATGCCGTCCCCGGCGCCCTTGGCGTTGCGGTCGCGATCCTCCCGTTCCTTTCCCCCGTGCCCACGCCGCTGGCTCCTCCCTCCGCACGTCTTCGTCTTCCCTTCTCCCTCCTCCCCTTCCTCTGCATCCACTCGCGCGCGGATCTAGGGAGGCAGAGGCGGGGCTCGAGGTAGAAGGTCGGCCGCACCGGTGCCCCCCGCTTTATCCCTCCCGCAGCTGATGTCCCGCTGGGAGTGTCCACCGCGGCCGTCCTCCCGCACGGCTGTAGGATCTCTGGTGGCCTAGAAGGGGGGTTGAATAGGCCTGTAAAAATTTTCTTTGAACAAATATTAGTCCTGGGCGCGGCAATGCTGCTCTGGAGAGCGGCACTTTCTGCTCTAGCAGACGTCCGAAGCTTATAATTCAAAATCTACCCAATGAAAATCAGATCGGGGAAAATACTTATGTTCCTTAGGATGTCCAGAACCTATTTCACCACTTCTTCGCTGCTAGAAAGTGCTCCAAATTGTAGATCGAGATGAAACCCTAGAAATGCAAGGGCACAAGCACAACACAAGCAATAGACCAGCACACAAAACACGAGGATTTATCCTGTGGTTCAGCTCGCCACAAAGGCTTGCCTACTCCACGTTGTTGAGGTATCCACTAAGGATTTAGGTATTCAAAAGCCCAACCTCGTTCTAAAGTCAAGAGAGTGAACTCTTGAGATGAGGGGTGATTTCACTAGCTCAATCGTCAGATTACAAACCTCCTGGAGCTGCCACAACGATGGCAAGCTCACCGGGCGACGCTCTAGCCGGCTAGGAGCGAGATCCAAGAGTAACAAATACAAATCGCCGGCTTGAACACGAACCAAGTGCTGTTAGAGATGAAGAACAGTTGGAGAAGCCTTCTTGCTGTTCTTGGATGCTCAATCTCTCAAGGATTTGAATGGAAATCAAGTTTGAGAAAGTGGGAGAGCTCCAAGGGAGTGAAAGAGAGGAAGAATGCTTCTCTGGTCGTTTCTGGATGCAAATGGTCGAAGATAACCGTTGGGGAGGCAGAGGAGTGGTTTTAAATACTCCTCTGTCCAACGGGTAGATTTTAAGTCGCGGCAGTGCCGCCCTCAGGCGCGGCAGTGCCGCTCCTGGGCAGACAAGTTCTGACTGGAAGAATTTTCTCA
>JAHUYU010002837.1:0-12214 GCA_030439765.1 Tripidium arundinaceum | reverse complement strand
TTGCTTGATTGTAGAGAGGACCGAACTGCACTATTTCTACACACTTCAACATTTCTATCACCTGGGCTGTCAGATACTCTAAGCTTGCTTGGTGATAGCCCCGGTGAAGTGATGCTCTTTCTTGCCTTGTTGTGGATCTTTGGAGAAGAGCACAATGTAGGATCCTGAATAGGTGACAACCGTGGGGAGGCACTAATTGATAGACTAGATTTTCTGTCAGAACCGAGGTCTTCATTAGCATTTGTATTGTTAGATACTTCTTTGTGCTCTTCCTGTTGTGGACCTTCAAGATCATCTATGATAACTTGATCATCTTCTCCACTTCTTCCCATAGAACAAGGAGTGTTTTCATCTCCACTCTCTGCATCCATGAAGTCATCAAAGGTATCTTCAGATGACGAGTGAAGCTTGCTAATTTGATCACGCAGTTCTTGCACATCTTCTTCATCAACATCCATTTCTTCCTCTGAAGCAACTTCTATGTGAGGCAAGATAAGAGCATCACTTCACCGGGGCTATCACCAAGCAAGCTTAGAGTATCTGACAGCCCAGGTGATAGAAATGTTGAAGTGTGTAGAAATAGTGCAGTTCGGTCCTCTCTACAATCAAGCAAGCTTAGCCCCACTGACTCACTGGCTGCAAGTCTCCAACGTGGCTTGCACATTATAGAGTATCATCAACAGAATCCAGCCCCACGAAAATCATTTATTGGCCTTTCATTTGACCATTTTGCGGTGAATCCTCGTCAGTCAACAGCAAAATTCAGTTCAGTTGCTCAGGCTCTACCTGAGGACCAAGGAAGCAATCTTTGTTCATCCTGCAAGAAGCCAATGAACACAAATGAGAATCAGATAGAAAATGTAAACTCAGACGAACAGATTGTGTTAGCCTTGGGTGCCACGTCTAATGAATCAGCTAGCGCTTCAATTAAGGTTTGTCTTTCGATCTATATGATTGAACTATTTTTATTTGATTCGTATTATCTACTTAACCATTTAAATTGACCAGGACGGCAACATAACCAAGGAAATTGCTTCCAAGAGAGAAACTGAGCTTGAAGCTTTATGTGAAGAACAAGCAGCAAAGATCAAGGAGCTGAGCACTTTGGTATGTACAGAGATGAATCAAATATACTTCAGACAGTTATTTCCCTTTCATTTACATTTTCATCTGTTGTGTTGCTGCAGATTGACCAATATAAGAACAGGGCAGAAGATGGTCCAGATTCAAATGGTATGGCACCTGCAGAAGAACTAACTAGCGAAGGCAAGGTTTCTGAACAATGTCATGATAGTAAGGTGTCACTCGATGTGAATGAGAGGGAGGCACTTCTTGCTGAAATCGGGAGTCTGAAGGAGCAACTCAAAAACCAGACTACTGTATCAGCAACTGGTAGCCTTCTTGATCAGTTAAGGAACGGCAGCACAGACCAGGAGTATGAACTTGACAAAGAAAGGCAGAAATGGATGGAGTCTGAGAGCAAGTGGATCTCACTCACCGAAGAGTTGAGGGTCGATCTAGAATCAAACAGGATGCATGCAGAGAAGACCGAGATGGAGCTCTGCAATGAGAAGAAGTGCACGGCAGAGCTGGATGACGCTCTTCAACGAGCGATGTACGGCCACGCCAGGATGGTTGAGCATTATGTTGAGCTACAGGAGCTGTACAATGATCTTCTCGAGAAGCACCGTCGAGTGATGGAAGCGATCTCTGAGGTGAAGAGGGCTGCTGCCAAAGCAGGCAGGAAGGGCTGTGGGACGGCCTTTGCTGCTGCCCTTGCCGCAGAGCTTTCCACGGTGAGGATCGACCGGGAAAAGGAGAGGGGTCAGCTGAAAGAACAGAATAGAAGGCTCCGCATTCAGCTGCGAGACACTGCTGAAGCTGTTCATGCTGCTGGAGAACTGCTCGTCAGATTGAGAGAAGCCGAGGAAGCATCTACACTAGAAAAGGTCAGTTCAAACTTCAAAGCAGTCATTTGAGCATTTGTCTACTAGTTCTCGTACAGGTGGATGACAACTCAATTGTGTGCTTCACCGTTTTGCAGGAGAGGAGTGCCGCATTGTTGCAAGAGAACGAGAAGCTGAAGAAGCAGCTGGAGAAGCTGAGGAAGAAGCACGAGATGGAGTTAGAAACGATGAAGGTGCACCTTGCGGAGAGCCGGCTGCCGGAGTCGGCGCTGGGTGGCTTCTACCACCACGAGAACGAGAGGACGGCGGAGTACTCGTGCGTCGCTCCATCGACGCACGATGACGATCAGTCTTGGCGGGCGGCCTTTGCATCTGCCTACGAGTGAATGGAGTTACCTGATTGGATTGTTTGGGAGTTGAGACTCGTCAACTGAGCCTGGTTGACAATTGGGAAATGGGGATTTCTTGGACCTTTTTTTTTTCTTTCTACATGACGTTTAATTATAATATGGACAAGCATGTAACTGATTCATCTGCCATCTGTCTGGGCAAAATTTCCGTTTATACTGTACTAAGATGTATTACAATGTATTTGTCTGAGTTTGTAGATATGCCTTGAGCCTCTGATTAAACTTGTATTGCAAATATTTCTGTTTTTCTGTTTTGTTGTGTGTAAAATATTATCTGCAATGGAGCTGCAGCAATCAGGTATTGAAAATCTTAAGAGTAAAATCTGCATTTCATAATTAGATGCTTCATGGTCAAACAAAGACAGTAATCTCATCTCATGCTAACTTCAACATAAGTCTCCTGCATTCATCACCACCGTTGTAAATCAATCCCTAAAATTCAGATGTACAGGGACTGTTCTCAGAATGTTGCTTCCAGGGGCTAAAAGCCTGTTTGATGTAATTCACTCGAAGAACTTGCTAAAACTAGAGGAATGACAAATGAGGTTCTGCCCAAATGAGATTCCACCTTCCATCATCAGCTTGCTGCGTACGAAGTCCTGTGCTGCTTCACCTGTGGTGATATTTGGTAACTTCTTTGGGCAGCAGGAACATTGTAGAACTCTGCCAGGTACTCCAAAGCTTCATGATTTCATCACAACAATCTAGTTTGAAAAGAACTACTTCTACCAAATCGTAGGAATTATCATCTAAATAATTGGACGCACAACCTGCATTTGTTTCCTGAAATTCTTAGTCAAACATCATTCTAAAAAATTGAATTAGAGGACTAACTGGCCAAGTGCAAACATGTTACATAGATAAGACATGCATCATTGAAGGAAGTTAAGTTCTGTATGCTCTTTTATGTCATCACCTGGCATGCTTTATTTTGATAGCTGTGGCTTGATTTTGGCTTTAAGGGCACTGCTCCCATGTAATGCATCTTCTAAACTGTGGATGGCAATGTACATCCTAGGACCTCTTGTATGATCCATTTATTTCGTCTCCTGCCATTCTTGAATACTTTGATAGCTGTGACTTGATTTTTGGCTTGAATGGCAAATGCTCCTGTGTAACTGCATGTGGTACACATCTTCTTGACTGTGGATAACAATTTACATCCTAGAACCTCTTACTCAAAAAAACCTACTGGGAATACTGAACTGATAATTATACTGATTGATCAGGCTGGAACCAAAAGAGACAATGCCACTGTGGACGATACAACCAACAGAATCAACAAGCTACTATACAAGGTGAATTCTGTAAAGTAACATCAGTTGCCTCGAATATAAATACAGTTTAACGAATCAATTCTTAACTGCACTTCCTTTTTTTTTCCAGATTCGATCCATACGGATGTGTGGCTCATTGGCTTTAAACATGTGTGGAGTTGCCTGTGGTAGACTTGATTTGTGTTACGAGATGGGATTTGGTGGCCCATGGTATGGTTTAAACAAATTAATAACAGTGGTTTGAACAAAAATACCAAATGCATGTGTTCAATCTCAAATTGCTAATTTTCCTCCAGGGATGTTGCTGCTGGAGCTGTGATTCTTCAGGAAGCTGGGGGCCTTGTTTTTGACCCGTAAGTCAGCGAGTTTGGCCAAGAAGCTTTTGCGACCATAATGATTGAGTTTCTCTGACTGTCTGTTCCTTCATTTCTTCTGATTCGCAGAAGCGGTGGAGAGTTTGATTTGATGTCACGAAGAATGGCGGGATCAAACAGCTTGCTGAAGGATAAGTTCGTCAAGGAACTGGGGGATACCAATTGAAACAAATGTTACCATTATTCCTGGAGAAGAATAAGACAATAAGATTGCCTTGCTGCATGGTGATTAACATATTGTTTCGGCAAAAATTTTCCATGTAATTCTACACAAGGAACACTGTCTTGCACAACTATGTTGGATGCAAAACATTTTATTGAGTTTTGTCGTTACATGGGAATGGGAATGCATAGGTTGAAGCAGCGGTCCCAACTTTATGGCAGTATATCATATGTTTGGATGGAAGAGGTTTAGCCCAATTTCATGTGCTGGAAGGCACAAAAAAAAAACTAATTCTGGAGGAGAACGTGTCAAATTTGGTATCTGACTGTGCGGCAGCGGTAATGTGCAGCCGTTGGGCCGTTGGGTTGGTGCTGGTGGAGCCTGGACTGTGTGGAGAGACCTGACCGAGGAGGCCAGGACACTCACCATCCATGTCCATGGAAGCGGCGGCGGCGGCGAGCTCGGTTGGGGCCGAATTCGGACACCAGCTGCGTCCCGCTCTCGGGTTCAGGCACAGCCAGCGCCGCGGCCTTCCTTGTTGGCGCCCGCGTCCGCCCCGGCCGGCCTCGCTTAGCCTCTGCGGCGGATGGGGACCCCGTCCCCGCGACGCCATCGCCGCCGCGTCCGACGACCGGCGGCGGCGGCAGCTGGGAGAGCTCGAGGCGGAGGCGGAAGCCGGCTCGGTCTTGGGTCCTCCCAGGAGCAGCCCCCGCGAGGTGACCACCTGCTATCCCCGGCCCGTCCCTCGCTCGTCGTCCCTGCCAATCCCAGCTCCGGTGGACTCACTCATGGGCTCCTGGTTTGCCTGTGCAGGTGAGGGAGGAGATGGCGCGATGCTTCGACCTCGTCCGCCGCCTCGGCAGGGGCGCCGTCTACCTCGGCTCCTCCAGGGTCCCGCCCACGCACCCGCACTTCCTCCAAACCACAGAGCTCGCCAGAGAGGCAAGCAGCACTACTATTAGCAATCTACTAGCATTCACAACATGTTGCAAGTTTCAGCAGCATATTCTTGACCTAACTAACATAGTTCCTTGAAGAGTTAGAGGACGCCGTAAAAAAATCTATTCAGACATAGCCATTAAATCAAATTCGACATTTCGACTAGAAGTAGCTGTAGAGTGTAGTGTAGACATGAGAGCCATTGGCGTTGTACACCATATCTTTCTGCATTTGCTCAGCTACCTGTCTTTGCATCAACAGATAGCTTGGCTGCTCGATTGCACCACATGGACCGGAGCCGGCCCTGGGCTCATGGATGCTGCCATCCAGGGCGCCCTTGAGGCAGACAAGCCGGTGGGCGGCTTGAAGATTGCAAAGGAGGCAGGTGAATGGACAAGCTCAGGTTTCCATCCTTACCTGCCACCGGAGACCTACCTCACATGCAGGTACCTGAATTTTCCTGAGGATGCAAAAATAAGATTCACCTAGTGGATACACAACTTATGAGACATGGCGATCACTGTGAGCTAAGCTGAATTTCAGGTTCTTCTCAGCGAGGAAGCATGGGCTGGTGGATGCTGCGGTGCGGAGCAGCCCTACCGACAGAACCGCTGTGGTTGCACTGCCAGGAGGGGTCGGGACGCTGGACGAGTTGTTTGAGATCTTGGCGCTGATTCAACTGGAGAGGATCGGGTCAGCGCTCCCGGTCCCGTTCTTGATCAGTTAAGGAACGGCAGCACAGACCAGGAGTATGAACTTGACAAAGAAAGGCAGAAATGGATGGAGTCTGAGAGCAAGTGGATCTCACTCACCGAAGAGTTGAGGGTCGATCTAGAATCAAACAGGATGCATGCAGAGAAGACCGAGATGGAGCTCTGCAATGAGAAGAAGTGCACGGCAGAGCTGGATGACGCTCTTCAACGAGCGATGTACGGCCACGCCAGGATGGTTGAGCATTATGTTGAGCTACAGGAGCTGTACAATGATCTTCTCGAGAAGCACCGTCGAGTGATGGAAGCGATCTCTGAGGTGAAGAGGGCTGCTGCCAAAGCAGGCAGGAAGGGCTGTGGGACGGCCTTTGCTGCTGCCCTTGCCGCAGAGCTTTCCACGGTGAGGATCGACCGGGAAAAGGAGAGGGGTCAGCTGAAAGAACAGAATAGAAGGCTCCGCATTCAGCTGCGAGACACTGCTGAAGCTGTTCATGCTGCTGGAGAACTGCTCGTCAGATTGAGAGAAGCCGAGGAAGCATCTACACTAGAAAAGGTCAGTTCAAACTTCAAAGCAGTCATTTGAGCATTTGTCTACTAGTTCTCGTACAGGTGGATGACAACTCAATTGTGTGCTTCACCGTTTTGCAGGAGAGGAGTGCCGCATTGTTGCAAGAGAACGAGAAGCTGAAGAAGCAGCTGGAGAAGCTGAGGAAGAAGCACGAGATGGAGTTAGAAACGATGAAGGTGCACCTTGCGGAGAGCCGGCTGCCGGAGTCGGCGCTGGGTGGCTTCTACCACCACGAGAACGAGAGGACGGCGGAGTACTCGTGCGTCGCTCCATCGACGCACGATGACGATCAGTCTTGGCGGGCGGCCTTTGCATCTGCCTACGAGTGAATGGAGTTACCTGATTGGATTGTTTGGGAGTTGAGACTCGTCAACTGAGCCTGGTTGACAATTGGGAAATGGGGATTTCTTGGACCTTTTTTTTTTCTTTCTACATGACGTTTAATTATAATATGGACAAGCATGTAACTGATTCATCTGCCATCTGTCTGGGCAAAATTTCCGTTTATACTGTACTAAGATGTATTACAATGTATTTGTCTGAGTTTGTAGATATGCCTTGAGCCTCTGATTAAACTTGTATTGCAAATATTTCTGTTTTTCTGTTTTGTTGTGTGTAAAATATTATCTGCAATGGAGCTGCAGCAATCAGGTATTGAAAATCTTAAGAGTAAAATCTGCATTTCATAATTAGATGCTTCATGGTCAAACAAAGACAGTAATCTCATCTCATGCTAACTTCAACATAAGTCTCCTGCATTCATCACCACCGTTGTAAATCAATCCCTAAAATTCAGATGTACAGGGACTGTTCTCAGAATGTTGCTTCCAGGGGCTAAAAGCCTGTTTGATGTAATTCACTCGAAGAACTTGCTAAAACTAGAGGAATGACAAATGAGGTTCTGCCCAAATGAGATTCCACCTTCCATCATCAGCTTGCTGCGTACGAAGTCCTGTGCTGCTTCACCTGTGGTGATATTTGGTAACTTCTTTGGGCAGCAGGAACATTGTAGAACTCTGCCAGGTACTCCAAAGCTTCATGATTCCCATCACAAACCTTCCAAAGTGACGCCACTTCCCCCGGAGCAACCGTGCCCCACTCCTGGCAGTCATTCAGAAAGTCCAGCAGCCTGGAGTAATAAGAATCGTAGTTGAGGAGCAAGAACGGGACCGGGAGCGCTGACCCGATCCTCTCCAGTTGAATCAGCGCCAAGATCTCAAACAACTCGTCCAGCGTCCCGACCCCTCCTGGCAGTGCAACCACAGCGGTTCTGTCGGTAGGGCTGCTCCGCACCGCAGCATCCACCAGCCCATGCTTCCTCGCTGAGAAGAACCTGAAATTCAGCTTAGCTCACAGTGATCGCCATGTCTCATAAGTTGTGTATCCACTAGGTGAATCTTATTTTTGCATCCTCAGGAAAATTCAGGTACCTGCATGTGAGGTAGGTCTCCGGTGGCAGGTAAGGATGGAAACCTGAGCTTGTCCATTCACCTGCCTCCTTTGCAATCTTCAAGCCGCCCACCGGCTTGTCTGCCTCAAGGGCGCCCTGGATGGCAGCATCCATGAGCCCAGGGCCGGCTCCGGTCCATGTGGTGCAATCGAGCAGCCAAGCTATCTGTTGATGCAAAGACAGGTAGCTGAGCAAATGCAGAAAGATATGGTGTACAACGCCAATGGCTCTCATGTCTACACTACACTCTACAGCTACTTCTAGTCGAAATGTCGAATTTGATTTAATGGCTATGTCTGAATAGATTTTTTTACGGCGTCCTCTAACTCTTCAAGGAACTATGTTAGTTAGGTCAAGAATATGCTGCTGAAACTTGCAACATGTTGTGAATGCTAGTAGATTGCTAATAGTAGTGCTGCTTGCCTCTCTGGCGAGCTCTGTGGTTTGGAGGAAGTGCGGGTGCGTGGGCGGGACCCTGGAGGAGCCGAGGTAGACGGCGCCCCTGCCGAGGCGGCGGACGAGGTCGAAGCATCGCGCCATCTCCTCCCTCACCTGCACAGGCAAACCAGGAGCCCATGAGTGAGTCCACCGGAGCTGGGATTGGCAGGGACGACGAGCGAGGGACGGGCCGGGGATAGCAGGTGGTCACCTCGCGGGGGCTGCTCCTGGGAGGACCCAAGACCGAGCCGGCTTCCGCCTCCGCCTCGAGCTCTCCCAGCTGCCGCCGCCGCCGGTCGTCGGACGCGGCGGCGATGGCGTCGCGGGGACGGGGTCCCCATCCGCCGCAGAGGCTAAGCGAGGCCGGCCGGGGCGGACGCGGGCGCCAACAAGGAAGGCCGCGGCGCTGGCTGTGCCTGAACCCGAGAGCGGGACGCAGCTGGTGTCCGAATTCGGCCCCAACCGAGCTCGCCGCCGCCGCCGCTTCCATGGACATGGATGGTGAGTGTCCTGGCCTCCTCGGTCAGGTCTCTCCACACAGTCCAGGCTCCACCAGCACCAACCCAACGGCCCAACGGCTGCACATTACCGCTGCCGCACAGTCAGATACCAAATTTGACACGTTCTCCTCCAGAATTAGTTTTTTTTTTGTGCCTTCCAGCACATGAAATTGGGCTAAACCTCTTCCATCCAAACATATGATATACTGCCATAAAGTTGGGACCGCTGCTTCAACCTATGCATTCCCATTCCCATGTAACGACAAAACTCAATAAAATGTTTTGCATCCAACATAGTTGTGCAAGACAGTGTTCCTTGTGTAGAATTACATGGAAAATTTTTGCCGAAACAATATGTTAATCACCATGCAGCAAGGCAATCTTATTGTCTTATTCTTCTCCAGGAATAATGGTAACATTTGTTTCAATTGGTATCCCCCAGTTCCTTGACGAACTTATCCTTCAGCAAGCTGTTTGATCCCGCCATTCTTCGTGACATCAAATCAAACTCTCCACCGCTTCTGCGAATCAGAAGAAATGAAGGAACAGACAGTCAGAGAAACTCAATCATTATGGTCGCAAAAGCTTCTTGGCCAAACTCGCTGACTTACGGGTCAAAAACAAGGCCCCCAGCTTCCTGAAGAATCACAGCTCCAGCAGCAACATCCCTGGAGGAAAATTAGCAATTTGAGATTGAACACATGCATTTGGTATTTTTGTTCAAACCACTGTTATTAATTTGTTTAAACCATACCATGGGCCACCAAATCCCATCTCGTAACACAAATCAAGTCTACCACAGGCAACTCCACACATGTTTAAAGCCAATGAGCCACACATCCGTATGGATCGAATCTGGAAAAAAAAAGGAAGTGCAGTTAAGAATTGATTCGTTAAACTGTATTTATATTCGAGGCAACTGATGTTACTTTACAGAATTCACCTTGTATAGTAGCTTGTTGATTCTGTTGGTTGTATCGTCCACAGTGGCATTGTCTCTTTTGGTTCCAGCCTGATCAATCAGTATAATTATCAGTTCAGTATTCCCAGTAGGTTTTTTTGAGTAAGAGGTTCTAGGATGTAAATTGTTATCCACAGTCAAGAAGATGTGTACCACATGCAGTTACACAGGAGCATTTGCCATTCAAGCCAAAAATCAAGTCACAGCTATCAAAGTATTCAAGAATGGCAGGAGACGAAATAAATGGATCATACAAGAGGTCCTAGGATGTACATTGCCATCCACAGTTTAGAAGATGCATTACATGGGAGCAGTGCCCTTAAAGCCAAAATCAAGCCACAGCTATCAAAATAAAGCATGCCAGGTGATGACATAAAAGAGCATACAGAACTTAACTTCCTTCAATGATGCATGTCTTATCTATGTAACATGTTTGCACTTGGCCAGTTAGTCCTCTAATTCAATTTTTTAGAATGATGTTTGACTAAGAATTTCAGGAAACAAATGCAGGTTGTGCGTCCAATTATTTAGATGATAATTCCTACGATTTGGTAGAAGTAGTTCTTTTCAAACTAGATTGTTGTGATGAAATCATGAAATCTTAAGAGGAAGCAGCAGCAACAGAGTTCCTGCATATGTTTGTCAATCTATCATCCTCTAGTGAACAAACTTTGACCCAAGAAATATGACAACATTTCTGGTCCAATGTGTAAACTGCAGGGTTTAAGTTGATTATTGACAGTGCCACCTACCTCTGTTACAAGAAGAGCCTTCACTAACTCATCTTGAGATGATGCTGCATAAAAAAGATGCACATATTCAAACTAGCACGAGCAGCTTGAGGGAAAAAGTGTGCAGGGAGCAACAGGTTGCTTCAATTGCTTGTCGCTAAATCAGGGTATACCTTTAATTGGAGAGCCATTCAGGAAAGCCCCTTTTCCACGAACTGCCGTGAAAAGCTAAATGGAACAACCAGCTTGAGATTAGACTAACATCTTTACAAAATTCAGTGGCAAAATATATCAGACAGTTAGAATTAGGGGACAGATTATATAGTGCCCTCCCACTCATTGCAACACTACATATGTGAACATCATGATGGATGCTGAATCATTTATTACCTCGTTCATGATTGGATTGAAGACGACTCCGACGGTGGGAATTTTCCCAATGGTGAGGCCAATCGAGACGCATACAAATGGGAAACTGCAAAGCAAGAGATCCGCACAATCTTGGGATGAGAAAAGCAAACATAATTAGGGACAGATTTGAACAAAAAAGTGCAGTGCAGGGCAGGACGCCATTGTACCCGTGGACAAAATTAGTGGTCCCGTCGAGGGGGTCGACGATCCAGGTGGGGTCGTCGGTGAGGTCGGCGGTGGCCCCGAGCGCCGCGGACGTCTCCTCCCCGATGAACTGGTGGTCCGGGAAGTGTTTCCGTAGGTGGTTGAAGACTAGGTCCTCGCAGGCCTTGTCCGTCTCCGTCACCAAATCCACCTGCCACCGGCGAGCAATGCGCAGCACCGTGAGTACCAAATCCCAATCCAATCGATGGGACGCAATGGTGTGGTGCATGCATCAACACCGACATGGGGAACCAAAATCACCAGATGGATGAGTGCGATGGGGACGGAGAGGATACCTGGCCCTTGTGCTCGACGTTCTTGGTCAGGTAAAATCCCTTTCGAATGATCTGCTCAGGAAATCAGCAACCAGTGAGGAGACGGCCTGAGAAGAAGGGCAAGAAGGCAGAGATTGCAGGAGGAGAACCTCGCCGGCGTTCTTGGCGGCTTCCACCGCCACGGCGAGGAACTGCTCCTCCGACATGCCGTGCTCCGCCGATCTCTCGCGCCCGTGATTTTGGTGAGTTCGCCCGCTACGGCCAGCCCCAGCAGCAATTCTGGCCGCTCGCTTCAGCCTTCCTGGGTATAATGGAAAGCAGGCGTGCTAGACGTAAGCTTCGGTTGGGGCATACCACAATTCCTTCTAAGGCCTTTGTTTAGATCACTTCAAAATTTCAAAACTTTACGAGATTCCCTGTCACATCGAATCTTTAGCCACATGCATGAAGTATTAAATATAGGTAAAAAAATAATTAAGTGTACAGTTTGTCTGTAAATCACGAGACGAATCTTTTGAGCCTAGTTAGGCCATGATTGGACACTAATTATCAAATACAAACAAACGTGCTACAATATCCATATTCTAAAACTTTTTACATCTAAACAAAGCCTAAGTCTATACCCGCTATAGTCTTAGGCGGATCCATCTAATTAACTATTAGCTATGTTAACTGAAAAAATCAACTACTTTCTCCGTTTTAAATTAATACGTTTGGCTTTTCTACGTCTAGATATAATGTATCTCCAAATGCATAATAAACGCTATGTATTCAGAAAAACAAAACGTTTTATAATTTAGAACGAAAGGAGTAATAACTAATTGTTAACCGGACAGTAGGTAAGACATTAGCAAACTATTACTAAGGATCTAAACATATCCTCTCACCTAGTTAAT
>JAHUYU010003441.1:0-12626 GCA_030439765.1 Tripidium arundinaceum | reverse complement strand
GAGTAGGAAAGTCGTAGTCGTAGAGAGGGCCGAGCCGGGGCGGGGATATCTTTTGCTCGGTTGGTCCGGCCTCCGGCGGTGAATGGACGGACGGACAAGATGGGGCACCGCACCGCACCGCCAGTCCGCCGCAGCGCCTGGGCCTCGCGTGCCTCCTCTCGAAAACGAGGCCCCTTTTTGTCTGTACCGCCGCCGCGCAGCAGTGCCGCAACGCGACCGCCGTCATGGCCACTTGATTAGCCGTGCACGGTGCACTATTCCCCGGCTGCTGCTTGGCCTTTTGCATTTCCGAATGAAGGCCCGGCTGATCCATGTCCCTCCCCGTCCACCTTTTTTTTTGCGCCTTTTTCTCGCTGTGCCGCCCTGTGGTCCCGCCTTCGGGGGGGCACCCGGCACACACACGCACATTCCCCTCGCTCGTCTCTGGTCGTCTTCCTTGCACGTCCACGACGACGTTGCTTGCTGCTAAAGAAAGCCACGACCGAGCCGAGCCCCACCGCCCATGCCATGAGCGAGCGTGATAATTGATGTGCGTCCTTGCCCGGTCGCCGGCCCCTCAAGCCTCAAGCCCTCAACTAGAGTAGCGAGTGGCGATTAGGACAGACAGGACATCCGTACGGCCCGCCGTCTCTTCGCCGCTTTTCAACCTCCCCAGCTGCATGCATGCTTGTGCTACTATACTACTCCTAGTAGGCAGCAGCCGCAGCCTCACTTGAATCATTGCCGCGCGGTAATCAGCGCCTACGTATGCTATGCTAGCATCGATCAGGGGGCAGGGCCGGCGCGGCCGCGGCGGCACTGGCACGCCTCGGACTGTTGGTTGAGGACGCATGAACAGGGAGCAGATCTGCAGCAGATGCATCGCAACAGTTGCGTTGGGAGCCACAGTGCTGGGTATGGACGGGCACAATCGTCACGCGTACTGTAGCACCTTCCATTCCATGGCAGGGACCTCGCCTCGCCTCGCCGCACGTCCCGACAGGCGGCGAGGGGTTCACAGTTGTGCCCCGAGGTGGAAGACATGAAGAGGCAGCTGCATGCGGCACGGCAACTGCTGCAGCAACACCAGTCACCAGCAGTCCAGCACCCGTCAAGAGCGCATACTCATGGGCGGCCCGCACGTACACGACGACGGACACGCGGAGGCAGGCAGCCCAGCCGCACGGCAGCCCCCTTTGTTTCTTGTGGGAAGTCCTTTGGACACGATTATATCGATCGCTGCTAGCTGTTCTTCAGTCCACTGAATCGATCCACACGGCGCAGAGGAGCCAGAGACGACCAGTCACCAGAGGGCTCTGGCAAACAAATTTCAGCCTGCTCGGCTCCCCCTTCGCAGCGGCTGCCGCTGCAGGAATCTACAGTGAAACACAGAGAGGAGCACAGCAACAGCCTGCAGCGGCAGCGGCTGTATGCGCGTAGTACATGGATCGGACGCGGGCTTCCAGACCCTGTCTGCCACCCACACCCCACAGGTTCATTGCATCAATCGTGATGAAATGTTAGTGGGTATACATGTACTGCTAGCAGTACGTACTCCAGTACTCATACTAGTGTTTCTACTTTCTAGTACCTACCTCCTCTAATTTATCCTTGTTCGCTTGTCTTATTTTCAACTTATTTCGACTTATTTTGACTTGTTCCCTCTCACAGAGCATTATTAAATTAGCTAAAATCAGCCGGCTTCTCAGCCAGCCGAACGGGTAGTATGACGCTGATAAATGAATTGTTCTCCGTATTTTTTTGTGTGTCTGAAACAAACGTCATGTTTCTAGCATGTGTTTGGCTAAATAGAACCACGAGATAGGAGGAGTCGATCATGTTTTACCTAGTGTTTGATTTAGAAGTGTAAAAGGATGGAGTAGTTCCTAAAGAGAATATTCCATGCTTGATTCAGGAGTGTAAAAGGATGGAGTAGTCCCTGAAGAGAATATTCCACTTAGACGTAGGTCACCGCCGTCCCTTAAAATCGAGAGGGTGGTCTTATTCCGTTCGACGTCGTTTAGTCGCGCAAACACATGGAAAGAAGATGAAGATAATCCGACCACTGACTCAAGGCGCGATCAGGTAATGGTCGCTAACGTGTATCTGTCTGAATCCCTCAAATCAAACGGAATTTTAGGATGGACCTACCATCAACCAAACACAGAAGTGGGATGGTGCCACCCAAAACTCATGGACGGTTCGTCTTCTCCTTGTTCCCAAACTAAACACACGCTATTGACCAAAGATAGTGTATGATTTTGTGATGTTTTCTTCGAAGTCTTAATGCATGCAGGGAGATAATTAACTGGACGGCAGTTAGTACTAGTACATCGTATTCCTAAGCTATCTGCCTCTTTATTTCTGGCTAAAACAAATTAAAGATGTACTGCTAGTGTACTTGGTTTGAATGCTTTCTTTGGAAACTTTTCCTCTTTTGAGCAGTCTATTTGATCCTCTCACACATGCATGAGAGATTCAGAGCAGCTTCTTTGTATTCTCCTTTTACCTTTTAATGGGAAAAAGTGGAACTAAAGAAGCATCTTTTGCTATCAGCCATTCAACAGCTCAACTAGTAACATAAAACATTTTCTTAAGAAGGTACTTGCAACACACACACACACACATATATATATATATATATATATATATATATATATATATATATATATATAGGGAATAGAGAGAGACTCCTACTCCTACTTAACCATAGGAGTATTGCTGAAGAATTAAGGGACTGATTCTACTCCAATCATCACATGGGGCACATGAAAGTTGTTGTCAGACCTTGGACTGCTGGGCAACAGAGCCACTGATCGATCTTCTTCTCCTCTGCTCCGGTACAGACAAATTAGTGATACTACTCCTACCAGCACCTGATCGATACCCCGTCAGCGGTGTCCAATGGTCAATGGACACCGACACCATGATGTTGCTTTTTCTTTAGATGACCACATGATAGTAGGAGTACTGCTGTGTGCCTCAAGACTGACACTATCGTCCAGCCTCATTGCTGACACACGCATGGTAAACAAGGAAATTGCTCGCAGGTCCGGCACGCTTTCTATTCACATTTTGGGCTTTCTCAGGGTTTGGCTCCGTTTGGTTGCCTCAGAGGCTGCCTGTTTAATCTGCGTTAGTGCCAGCAACAATCACTGGGATCCGGAGCTGTAGTACAGTACTCGTCCCTCCTTTAGCAAAATGCCAAAAATGAACACACAGTTCTGCCGTTGGGAATAGCAGATGCTATCACGCACAAAGCCCTAGCCCCTAGGGCAGCTGATGTCTCGCATAGGCCGTCGACCGAGTGAAGAAAACCGAGAATCCGAGATGCTCCGAGCGTGTTCAGGCCTCGAGGATAGCCTAGTCAGAGCATGAGGCGGGCCCGTTCACTTGTCTTATTTTCAGCTTGTTTCAGTTTATTTCAGTTTATTCTCTATCACGTAATACTATTAAATCAGCCGAAATCAGTCAGTTTGTGTACCAGCCGAACACGGCCAAGGTTACCTGGACTGGAACTCTGGAAGACACTTCTGAGTTCTGATGACGGAACACATCTCGGGTCGGCCTCAGTAGATCAGTGATCAGTCCCCTGCTCCCATCGTATGAACACTTGAACAGTAAGCCGGTCAGGCGGGCCGTCCTCAAGGCGTTGGCCGCACTGTGCGGCAGACCGCTCCGCTGCGACAGTGAGCACGTACTGCTGCACGTAGCGCGCGCGGGAGAGGTGAACACATCCACTGCAGGTAAGGGGCAGGTGTTGGCGGCCACTGTGCTTGCATGTCTCTCGATATGATATATATCATTCACTGGTAGTACGTTACATTACACTACATTACATTCATCTCTCATCTTATTTGCCAGCGAGAGGAACATCGAAAGCAGGACTAGTAGGCAGTAGCAGTGCGAGTATGTTCTCTTTTAGTACAAATAGTAGTACTACGTACATGTTTCTTGTGTTGCTTGAGCTGTACCCTAGGAAAAAAGTTTAAGGGTGTCCCTTTTTAGGATTTAGGCTGTCGATCGTATCCAGAAACCTAGCACAATGGACTGGTTCCACGCTAATAATAATTAGGATTATGATGGCAGTCGTGTTTACCACGCTGAAATCCACGGATATGAACAGAGTGTGTGCATGGTACCTTAACTTCAACTGCATATCCAGAAGTTCTCACGCTGAAATCACTGAGATAGATAGAAGCCACCGCATTTGTGCTAGCAACTGTCTGCTATTGCCTTCACTCGTGGTACTAGTGCAGCCCAAGCAGTCAGTAACAGAATCCACACTCCGGTAAGCAGGCCAACTCTGTGCGGGCCAACAGAATCCACACTTTCGGCAAATCAAGATGCTTATCGGTGACCAAATGACCATCCCCCAAATGCACGCGCAATCAATGGGCTCGCTAAAGAATGCACGGTAATCACAGCAAACGGGGCCCAGGTGCCTGAGAATTGCTACGAAGCTCCTCTTTGTGGGTGGACAGCATGTAAACGATGAGACTGCAACACTCAACCTGATCACAAGTTGCATCTATAATAACTACCATGTTTACACCAATTTGGTGGGTGGTGGCAAACAAAACACACTACACACTCAACATCTCTGTTGAGTAAAATACCGAGCGATACATGTAAGGATGAAACTGCAACACTCATTAACACTGCGTAAGAAAGCCGGCAGCTAGCAACATATATGTATTCAGCAAGGTTTCCAGCTGTGCCTAATTCTTGCTGCGACCACCACGCCTAGGAGGCACAACGGTCCACCCATCGGCATCGGGAGTAGGCTTGGGGGGCCTTGGCCTGTCCACCGCCATATCTTCCGGCGCAGCCTCTTCATCCTCCATCATTGATGTGTCATCACCATCATCTGAGCTATCACTGTCATCGTCGTCATCGGCCACTATCTGCTCATGAGAAAACCAATTACAGTTTGCCAGGAATCACCAATGGTGCAATATAACAGCAAAATGTCGGGAATGAAAGCAATATTACAGTGAAAATGAAGATCCTAATCTCGTCTAGCAGATGAACTATTATTCATATCAAGGTGGATCAATGATGCTACCATAAGGTGAACTGACATGAGTGCACAATAAAATATGGCGGTGGACAGGCCAAGGCCCCCCAAGCCTACTCCCGATGCCGATGGGTGGACCGTTGTGCCTCCTAGGCGTGGTGGTCGCAGCAAGAATTAGGCACAGCTGGAAACCTTGCTGAATACATATATGTTGCTAGCTGCCGGCTTTCTTACGCAGTGTTAATGAGTGTTGCAGTTTCATCCTTACATGTATCGCTCGGTATTTTACTCAACAGAGATGTTGAGTGTGTAGTGTGTTTTGTTTGCCACCCACCCCACCAAATTGGTGTAAACATGGTAGTTATTATAGATGCAACTTGTGATCAGGTTGAGTGTTGCAGTCTCATCGTTTACATGCTGTCCACCCACAAAGAGGAGCTTCGTAGCAATTCTCAGGCACCTGGGCCCCGTTTGCTGTGATTACCGTGCATTCTTTAGCGAGCCCATTGATTGCGCGTGCATTTGGGGGATGGTCATTTGGTCACCGATAAGCATCTTGATTTGCCGAAAGTGTGGATTCTGTTGGCCCGCACAGAGTTGGCCTGCTTACCGGAGTGTGGATTCTGTTACTGACTGCTTGGGCTGCACTAGTACCACGAGTGAAGGCAATAGCAGACAGTTGCTAGCACAAATGCGGTGGCTTCTATCTATCTCAGTGATTTCAGCGTGAGAACTTCTGGATATGCAGTTGAAGTTAAGGTACCATGCACACACTCTGTTCATATCCGTGGATTTCAGCGTGGTAAACACGACTGCCATCATAATCCTAATTATTATTAGCGTGGAACCAGTCCATTGTGCTAGGTTTCTGGATACGATCGACAGCCTAAATCCTAAAAAGGGACACCCTTAAACTTTTTTCCTAGGGTACAGCTCAAGCAACACAAGAAACATGTACGTAGTACTACTATTTGTACTAAAAGAGAACATACTCGCACTGCTACTGCCTACTAGTCCTGCTTTCGATGTTCCTCTCGCTGGCAAATAAGATGAGAGATGAATGTAATGTAGTGTAATGTAACGTACTACCAGTGAATGATATATATCATATCGAGAGACATGCAAGCACAGTGGCCGCCAACACCTGCCCCTTACCTGCAGTGGATGTGTTCACCTCTCCCGCGCGCGCTACGTGCAGCAGTACGTGCTCACTGTCGCAGCGGAGCGGTCTGCCGCACAGTGCGGCCAACGCCTTGAGGACGGCCCGCCTGACCGGCTTACTGTTCAAGTGTTCATACGATGGGAGCAGGGGACTGATCACTGATCTACTGAGGCCGACCCGAGATGTGTTCCGTCATCAGAACTCAGAAGTGTCTTCCAGAGTTCCAGTCCAGGTAACCTTGGCCGTGTTCGGCTGGTACACAAACTGACTGATTTCGGCTGATTTAATAGTATTACGTGATAGAGAATAAACTGAAATAAACTGAAACAAGCTGAAAATAAGACAAGTGAACGGGCCCGCCTCATGCTCTGACTAGGCTATCCTCGAGGCCTGAACACGCTCGGAGCATCTCGGATTCTCGGTTTTCTTCACTCGGTCGACGGCCTATGCGAGACATCAGCTGCCCTAGGGGCTAGGGCTTTGTGCGTGATAGCATCTGCTATTCCCAACGGCAGAACTGTGTGTTCATTTTTGGCATTTTGCTAAAGGAGGGACGAGTACTGTACTACAGCTCCGGATCCCAGTGATTGTTGCTGGCACTAACGCAGATTAAACAGGCAGCCTCTGAGGCAACCAAACGGAGCCAAACCCTGAGAAAGCCCAAAATGTGAATAGAAAGCGTGCCGGACCTGCCGAGCAATTTCCTTGTTTACCATGCGTGTGTCAGCAATGAGGCTGGACGATAGTGTCAGTCTTGAGGCACACAGCAGTACTCCTACTATCATGTGGTCATCTAAAGAAAAAGCAACATCATGGTGTCGGTGTCCATTGACCATTGGACACCGCTGACGGGGTATCGATCAGGTGCTGGTAGGAGTAGTATCACTAATTTGTCTGTACCGGAGCAGAGGAGAAGAAGATCGATCAGTGGCTCTGTTGCCCAGCAGTCCAAGGTCTGACAACAACTTTCATGTGCCCCATGTGATGATTGGAGTAGAATCAGTCCCTTAATTCTTCAGCAATACTCCTATGGTTAAGTAGGAGTAGGAGTCTCTCTCTATTCCCTATATATATATATATATATATATATATATATATATATATATATATATATGTGTGTGTGTGTGTGTTGCAAGTACCTTCTTAAGAAAATGTTTTATGTTACTAGTTGAGCTGTTGAATGGCTGATAGCAAAAGATGCTTCTTTAGTTCCACTTTTTCCCATTAAAAGGTAAAAGGAGAATACAAAGAAGCTGCTCTGAATCTCTCATGCATGTGTGAGAGGATCAAATAGACTGCTCAAAAGAGGAAAAGTTTCCAAAGAAAGCATTCAAACCAAGTACACTAGCAGTACATCTTTAATTTGTTTTAGCCAGAAATAAAGAGGCAGATAGCTTAGGAATACGATGTACTAGTACTAACTGCCGTCCAGTTAATTATCTCCCTGCATGCATTAAGACTTCGAAGAAAACATCACAAAATCATACACTATCTTTGGTCAATAGCGTGTGTTTAGTTTGGGAACAAGGAGAAGACGAACCGTCCATGAGTTTTGGGTGGCACCATCCCACTTCTGTGTTTGGTTGATGGTAGGTCCATCCTAAATTCCGTTTGATTTGAGGGATTCAGACAGATACACGTTAGCGACCATTACCTGATCGCGCCTTGAGTCAGTGGTCGGATTATCTTCATCTTCTTTCCATGTGTTTGCGCGACTAAACGACGTCGAACGGAATAAGACCACCCTCTCGATTTTAAGGGACGGCGGTGACCTACGTCTAAGTGGAATATTCTCTTCAGGGACTACTCCATCCTTTTACACTCCTGAATCAAGCATGGAATATTCTCTTTAGGAACTACTCCATCCTTTTACACTTCTAAATCAAACACTAGGTAAAACATGATCGACTCCTCCTATCTCGTGGTTCTATTTAGCCAAACACATGCTAGAAACATGACGTTTGTTTCAGACACACAAAAAAATACGGAGAACAATTCATTTATCAGCGTCATACTACCCGTTCGGCTGGCTGAGAAGCCGGCTGATTTTAGCTAATTTAATAATGCTCTGTGAGAGGGAACAAGTCAAAATAAGTCGAAATAAGTTGAAAATAAGACAAGCGAACAAGGATAAATTAGAGGAGGTAGGTACTAGAAAGTAGAAACACTAGTATGAGTACTGGAGTACGTACTGCTAGCAGTACATGTATACCCACTAACATTTCATCACGATTGATGCAATGAACCTGTGGGGTGTGGGTGGCAGACAGGGTCTGGAAGCCCGCGTCCGATCCATGTACTACGCGCATACAGCCGCTGCCGCTGCAGGCTGTTGCTGTGCTCCTCTCTGTGTTTCACTGTAGATTCCTGCAGCGGCAGCCGCTGCGAAGGGGGAGCCGAGCAGGCTGAAATTTGTTTGCCAGAGCCCTCTGGTGACTGGTCGTCTCTGGCTCCTCTGCGCCGTGTGGATCGATTCAGTGGACTGAAGAACAGCTAGCAGCGATCGATATAATCGTGTCCAAAGGACTTCCCACAAGAAACAAAGGGGGGCTGCCGTGCGGCTGGGCTGCCTGCCTCCGCGTGTCCGTCGTCGTGTACGTGCGGGCCGCCCATGAGTATGCGCTCTTGACGGGTGCTGGACTGCTGGTGACTGGTGTTGCTGCAGCAGTTGCCGTGCCGCATGCAGCTGCCTCTTCATGTCTTCCACCTCGGGGCACAACTGTGAACCCCTCGCCGCCTGTCGGGACGTGCGGCGAGGCGAGGCGAGGTCCCTGCCATGGAATGGAAGGTGCTACAGTACGCGTGACGATTGTGCCCGTCCATACCCAGCACTGTGGCTCCCAACGCAACTGTTGCGATGCATCTGCTGCAGATCTGCTCCCTGTTCATGCGTCCTCAACCAACAGTCCGAGGCGTGCCAGTGCCGCCGCGGCCGCGCCGGCCCTGCCCCCTGATCGATGCTAGCATAGCATACGTAGGCGCTGATTACCGCGCGGCAATGATTCAAGTGAGGCTGCGGCTGCTGCCTACTAGGAGTAGTATAGTAGCACAAGCATGCATGCAGCTGGGGAGGTTGAAAAGCGGCGAAGAGACGGCGGGCCGTACGGATGTCCTGTCTGTCCTAATCGCCACTCGCTACTCTAGTTGAGGGCTTGAGGCTTGAGGGGCCGGCGACCGGGCAAGGACGCACATCAATTATCACGCTCGCTCATGGCATGGGCGGTGGGGCTCGGCTCGGTCGTGGCTTTCTTTAGCAGCAAGCAACGTCGTCGTGGACGTGCAAGGAAGACGACCAGAGACGAGCGAGGGGAATGTGCGTGTGTGTGCCGGGTGCCCCCCCGAAGGCGGGACCACAGGGCGGCACAGCGAGAAAAAGGCGCAAAAAAAAAGGTGGACGGGGAGGGACATGGATCAGCCGGGCCTTCATTCGGAAATGCAAAAGGCCAAGCAGCAGCCGGGGAATAGTGCACCGTGCACGGCTAATCAAGTGGCCATGACGGCGGTCGCGTTGCGGCACTGCTGCGCGGCGGCGGTACAGACAAAAAGGGGCCTCGTTTTCGAGAGGAGGCACGCGAGGCCCAGGCGCTGCGGCGGACTGGCGGTGCGGTGCGGTGCCCCATCTTGTCCGTCCGTCCATTCACCGCCGGAGGCCGGACCAACCGAGCAAAAGATATCCCCGCCCCGGCTCGGCCCTCTCTACGACTACGACTTTCCTACTCCCTCTATCATTAAACATACGTCGTTTTCGCTTCTCGAGAAATAACTTTAACTAAATATATATAAAAATATTAATATTTATCATACATAATTAATATCATTAGATAGATATTTAAATATAGTTTTTTACTAAATTTATTTAGAGATACAAATATTGCACGTATTTTCTATAATCGAGTCAAACTCCAACTGTGGATGTCCATCCAACTATCCATCCATATCCTCCTCTGCCCAACCCAGTAGTACAATAACAAGGACCGACAAGCTAACCTATCCGCATCATCGGTTCAATCAGCGCGTTCGCCACTGCTGCACAACAGCTCACATGTTACTTCTACCGCTCCTACTAGCAGTCACTAACTAGACATCAGAGAGAGAGAGAGCGCGCGCATTGGTCGGTGATTTATTCACGTTTCTCAACTTCATCCTGAAGAGGATTATTATTATTTCACCTGATTCCTCCCAGTCACATGCATTTGTCCTAGGCCTTGTTTAGATGCACTCCAAAAGTTGAAATTTTTTCACTCTCTCTCCATCACATCAATCTTTGGACCCATGCATGAAGTAGTAAATGTAGGTAAAAAAATAACTAATTATACAGTTTAGTTGAAAATCACGAGATGAATCTTTTGAGCCTAGTTGGTCCATGATTGGACAATATTTACCAAATAAGACGAAAGTGATACTATTCATCGGGTTGAAATTTTTTCAGCATCTAAACGTGGCCCTAGTATATGTGAGAAGAGATAGAGAAGCATGCAGAAGGGAAGGGAATCAGCGCATGCAGATGCAGCAGCAACCTGGGACTGGGAGTGCTATGCTGTGGATCATGCGCGAATGATTCGGCCGGGCGGCCGACAAGCAATGCTTCTACTACTCCTCCCTCGTACGGTGCAGTGCAGGGCCGGGCCGCAATTAGCATGCGTGCCGTGGCTTTAATTTGCGTCTCTTTAATTTTTCCCCGTGTTTCATTTCATGTCATGCGTCGTCCGCGCTGCATAATTGCATCGCATTCGCATCAATGGAGGCGGAGAGCGCTGGAGTGGAGATCCATAGGTCAAAGGTGGGCACGGAGACCGGGCAGGCAGCGCAGCGGCAGCGGAACGAAGGAAATCGATCGATGCATGCAAATGCAATGGTGGATCATCGAAGGGAGAGGAGAGGGGGCACGCATCATGCTACGTGCCGCGGCACGATCTCTGTCTGTCTGCCTGCCGGCGCTTCAACTACTTACTGTCCTTCTCATTCACACGCTCTCTCTCTCTCTCTCTCTCTAGCCAAGACGACAGACGGCTCAACTGCCCACTGTCCTCTCTCTCTCTCTCTCTCTGCCTTTTCCTTTGTCCATCCATAATCCATTCCGACATCTCTGCCTTTCTCTCGGCCTCTCCTGAGCAGAGGAGTGGCTGTGGCTCTGGGCGCTCTGCTCTGCTTTCCCAGCTTTTATCTCTGCCCAGTGCCTGCCTCCCGCCTCCTGCATCCTGCCTCCACTAAAAAGGGCTCCCAGTTCCAATACTCGTAGTAGACGCCGAGAGCCCAGGCAACCTGCCCCGTCCGCCGTCCCTGTGCCTACCAGCTACCACCAACCTAGGTAGCCCAAGGCCCGGCCGCCCAATTTGGCAACAGCCATATACTCCACCGGTCGCGTCTCGGCTCTCGGCCCTCAACTCAGGTCTCCACTCCCACTCGCCTGCCTGTCGATCGCCGATGAGGGACGCGGTGGTGGTGATGCCGGTGCCCGGAGCCGGGGCCGGGGCCGGAGGAGGGAAGGCGGGCGGCGGCGGAGCTGCCTCGGCGGCGCCGTGCGCGGCGTGCAAGCTGCTTCGCCGCCGGTGCGCGGCCGGCTGCGTCTTCGCGCCCTACTTCCCGCCCGGGGAGCCGCACAAGTTCGCCAACGTGCACAAGGTCTTCGGGGCCAGCAATGTCAGCAAGCTGCTCCAGGTACAGCACGGCGCCATGCGCAGCCGCCGCTCGCTCTGCTCTTCTTCGGTTGCTCTGCTCCCGCGCTGGCGATACCCACTAGTTTTCCTTTTTTTTTTGGCGGGGGCCAATGCCATGAATGCTCCTTGCCTAGTTCCTTTGTCGTGGAGGTCACACTGCACACTACGCTAGCCGTTGTGATATACTGTAGGAGTAGTAATCATCTGCTAGCACGCTCTGCACCCGCTGCACTGAAGAGTGGCTGGAGATGTTGCTGGTTGCTTCAGTGAACAGGTTTCCATGTCCCCATCTACTGAGCTTCTATTTGCCCCTCTTTTAGCCTTCGTTTGCTTGCTTCTAGAAGATCGAGATCCCCAGCAGCGGCAGATCACCTCACATATGCCTGCACTGCACAGTTACTTCTTCTGCCGATTCTTCAGTTACATATATGGTTTTATTTTATTTGCTTCCGATCCGTTGCCTACACTAGATTTTTTTTCTCTCTCTCCAATATGTATATAGATGTGTACTGTAGAGGCGGATAGTTCGAGCGAGCATTACTTGTGTGATGACAGTCAGACTCAAGACTGTCTGTGTCTCAGGTATACTGCTTTGCCAAAAGTAGCAAGCTTTACACATATCTTAATTAACAAAGTGCTCTCCGATCCTACCTACTGGCCACACTTTTAGGGATCATTCTGCTTTAGCTACCTTCATTGTGTACCGTACCTACTGAGTCTTGATCCCGAAGCTTGATCCACTTTCCTCCAGCTTTGTTGCTCTTGAGCTTCTGCTGCCCTGCATCTGCATGCCTGAACAGTCACTTCC
>JAHUYU010003251.1:0-17641 GCA_030439765.1 Tripidium arundinaceum | reverse complement strand
CAGCCCCGCCCCAGAGCTGTTTCAGGTTTGTCAGTTCACTGATCTGTGGTGTGTCCTGTACATATCTCTGTTAGAGATGACGTGAGAATGAGATGTAGGGAGAAGATCACAAGAAACATCAGGTTTGGTGAATTCTTGATTTCTTGGAAACATTCTGTGCATCATGTGTACCGGGCATTATGTCTGAGCGAAATCTGCAACTGAATTTGCTCCGGACCAACCTGCTCCTGTGGTTTCTGACCGGTTGTAGTACTATGAACCATGAACTATGCAGAGTTCGCTATTCAGTTGGCCCATCACTCATCATTATATATGGGACCACGCTCGAATGGTGTTTGGTTTGAGAAATCGAAGTCGTCTTGATTACCCTATGAATTTTGATGGGACAAAGAATCTATGATCGTCAACTAATAACCATTTGCTGAATAGGCTGGTCCATTGTGAGATTATCACATGAATTTTTATGTGAGGAAGCACTTATTATGATCATTAACTAATCGCGTGCTTTGTGAGGATGGTAGATGATGAATTAACCCATTTCATTCCACGGATCAAACATATTAGTTAGGTTCAGAAGATTCATCGTCAACCCACTCAAATCAAACACCTATTAAAACCATGCCTTTAGGTCATTTATGTAGAACGAGCGAGGCATTTGGCAAAACGCACGTCACAACTCACAATCGATGGTGTGGCGCGCGTAGGTTCTCCAGTACATAGAGTCATTGATTGTGAAAGAATGTAACATGTTTCTTGAGTAATCAATATAACTCTCTTTTTTTTGACAAAAAAAGGTAGAACGAGGTTTCTTTCTTACACTTTCAAAAAAAAAGAAGAAAACAACCCCATTTCTTTGCTACACTTTTGGTCTATTATTACTTATTTTACTTTACTTCATGTTGCTAAGATCTTCTGTCATGCATCTCAGTACCAAGTTATCAACACCAGCAGAAATAATCCTCTTTCACTGAACTTCGTCGGCCTCCTAACAAATGTTCCAACATTTCCGCTGATCATCCCACCCATTCCCAACCATAAATATCTTTGATTAGTTTATCCTCTTGATTAGTTCTCTTGTATGGTTGATGGGTCTTATTCGTTGCTAATCTTAGCAACGAGTGAGGGCCCAATAAAAACCCGCAGCTGAAGCATTGATATTTTGCCATACATCGTGCCAGGCATATCACAGTAAGCTAGCTAGCTAGCACTAGGCTGACCACGATTAAGTTCTGTTTATGATGCCGCCGCGCTGGCCCTTGCATTGAAGCGGATGCTTGAGGAGCAGTGCACCGGACCGAACGGCTGCCCGGGACCGGAAAGACGCGTGCGCTGGGTGGTGTACGTGCCGGCGAGCATTCAACAAGCGGCGCCGTGTCCCCCGCGGCTGCATGCTCTCTAATCGGCTTCGTTTTGGCCGGCAGAGTGCAGAGCAATGCTCGTACTAGAGCTGGAGGCCACATGCACAGTGGATGGATTGATGAGGTTAGAGAAAGTACATGTACCACCGCTGATTCACTGTGCCAGTAATCAAGCCCTGTGGGTGATGGTAAGAATATTTACGGTTGGGAATGGGTGGGATGATCAGCGGAAATGTTGGAACATTTGTTAGGAGGAGCCGACGAAGTTCAGTGAAAGAGGATTATTTTCTGCTGGTGTTGATAACTTGGTACTGAGATGCATGACAGAAGATCTTAGCAACATGAAGTAAAGTAAAATAAGTAATAATAGACCAAAAGTGTAGCAAAGAAATGGGGTTGTTTTCTTCTTTTTTTTTGAAAGTGTAAGAAAGAAACCTCGTTCTACCTTTTTTTGTCAAAAAAAAAGAGAGTTATATTGATTACTCAAGAAACATGTTACATTCTTTCACAATCAATGACTCTATGTACTGGAGAACCTACGCGCGCCACACCATCGATTGTGAGTTGTGACGTGCGTTTTGCCAAATGCCTCGCTCGTTCTACATAAATGACCTAAAGGCATGGTTTTAATAGGTGTTTGATTTGAGTGGGTTGACGATGAATCTTCTGAACCTAACTAATATGTTTGATCCGTGGAATGAAATGGGTTAATTCATCATCTACCATCCTCACAAAGCACGCGATTAGTTAATGATCATAATAAGTGCTTCCTCACATAAAAATTCATGTGATAATCTCACAATGGACCAGCCTATTCAGCAAATGGTTATTAGTTGACGATCATAGATTCTTTGTCCCATCAAAATTCATAGGGTAATCAAGACGACTTCGATTTCTCAAACCAAACACCATTCGAGCGTGGTCCCATATATAATGATGAGTGATGGGCCAACTGAATAGCGAACTCTGCATAGTTCATGGTTCATAGTACTACAACCGGTCAGAAACCACAGGAGCAGGTTGGTCCGGAGCAAATTCAGTTGCAGATTTCGCTCAGACATAATGCCCGGTACACATGATGCACAGAATGTTTCCAAGAAATCAAGAATTCACCAAACCTGATGTTTCTTGTGATCTTCTCCCTACATCTCATTCTCACGTCATCTCTAACAGAGATATGTACAGGACACACCACAGATCAGTGAACTGACAAACCTGAAACAGCTGCTAAACTACATCAACCCTCTCATCTCACCTTCTTTACAAGTAGTGCCTACTGACTGCTACATCTATCCTAATTTTTTTTCCGGCAAGCCGCTGGTACATCTATACCCACTAGACAGAGCGAGCTTAGAACCCTCCTAAGCTTTCGTGCTTCTCTCCCACTCCCACACCGCTGCTGCTCTCCCTGGTGACCCTGATGTAGCAGAAGATGACGACGATCACCGCTGCCGCGAACCCGGCGAGGATCACCTCCGCGCCGGCCTCGGAACGGTCGGGCCTGCCGCCTTCCCCGGCCTGCGCTGCAGCCCCCGGTCCCGCCGCCACATCGCCTGGCGAGGCCGGTGGCTCCGCGATGCCCAGCAGCGGCCTGGCCATCGCTCCCTCGCCGTGAAGAAGAACAGCGCCAAGAACCGCCACCAGGAGGAGGAGCCTTGGCAATGACAAGAAGCTGCAGCGGCTAGCCATTGTATTGTACTGCCGCTCGCAATTCTCTGTTCCTCTATAGAGGTCTCTCTGAGCTTGCTCCAGAGTTGTGTGGGAAATGCGAGGAGAATGGAGGGAGCTCATGCTGGTGAGGTGGATATATATGGGCAGTGAGACGAGGGACGGACAGGAGTGAGGTGGAAGTGAGAGGAAGCAGGGGGATCGGACCGTGGTCTTGCGCGCCTGGCTGGCACATGAGAATCGAGGCTCGTGGGACGGTGAGCTGGGTCTCCTCGGGATTCTGCTGCGCCGTGATGCGACGCTGCAGCGCTCTCCCCTGCTTGTTTGGTTGGTAGGAGTACTTGGTTTGGTTGAAGGGACCAGGTAGGGATGGATCCGGATGTCCAGATATCCGAAATATCCAATATCCGAATCCGTTTTAGCGTAAATATGGATATCCGTATTCGTATTCGATTTAAATATGGATGTTAAATGATGTATCCGTATTCGTTTTTGAAGATTATTCTCTATCCGATTCCACATCCGTATCCGACAAAAATGTGAAATATCCGATAATATCCGTATCCGCGAAGTACAAATTATTTTGAAACCATCTAAATCTTACAATTATGACTAATTAACCATGTAAATGAAAATAAATTTAATATAATAGATGATATGTATTATTATTTAAAAGTTATCTAAGGCTAATGTAATTTAATATTATTAAAAATTAAATCTTAAATTTAATTAATTTTAATATGGCTAATCATATTAATTAGTATTTTATTTTATTTATATAATTTTAAAATCTATTTTATTTATTTAAATTCAGTAATTAAAATATATAATCTATAATTTTCTTATATTTTATATATTTAATTATTAAAATATTGATTAAAATATTTTATTTTTGATAGTTGTTTTAATCTACGGTGTTATATAGCTATATTTTAAATCCCTTCATCCATAATGATTTTATTATAGTACGAAACAATCAATAAGCAAATAGATATATGTGATCTTCAAAATCAAGTGGATATCCGAATCCGAATCCGAATTCGATATATCCGTTTTGCATTAGTATTCGACAATATCCGTATCCGTATTCGAATTTGAATTAAAATATGGTAAATAGTAGCATCCGAATCCGTATCCGTCCGGATCCGATCCGAATCCATCGTTAGGACCAGGGACGGGGAGGAGGTCGGAATCGGGGAAGCTTGTCTTGGGGAGGGCTGAACCTGGTGGAAGCTGTCCTCCTCGCGACGCGCATGGCTGTGTGATTTTATTTACCACTGTGCTACGCCTTATACCTTGACGAGTCGAGCATGGTGAAGTAGTAGACTAGTAGTTACAGATAGTAGGTAATCATGCTGTTCTTCAGCCGTCCGACAACTTATTTCTCTCTTACAAATTACTATTGAAATAGCCACAATCAGTCGTGAAAATCATCTGCCAAACAAAACCAATGCATAAAGGTTTATGATCCTGTCAATGTGTGAGAAAAATTCTGTGGTTGCAACTATGTTCATGAAACTACGAAAGGAATCCAAACTCGCATGCTGCATCCAGAGAGGAACCATCTGTCCGGAAGGTTCATACGGGCCAAGGCCAAGTGTTGCACATACTGGAACAGTGGAGCCGTCGTTGTCCTGTTGCAGCAGATGCTGCTACTCCAGGAACTGTGGCCACCGGTTCCCGCGCCCCATTTGGCCACCGGTGTCAGAGCGGCTCCGTGTTTGGTGGCCGCCGGGACCGCGAGGAGGACGCCGTGCTGTGGCGTAGCTGGATCCCTGCTGAGTGCTGACCGAGCTCGCAGGTCGCAGGCGAGAAGCACAGAAGCAGGCCACGTACGCTGGCACGATCAGACGACGCGTTTCGGACGGTATGCTACAGAGCTCGTCTCTTTTCGCTTCCTTCTGCATTTGCGACGGTTTGATAGCAGCCTCCCTCCGCATCTGATAGCTCTGTTGTAGTCCAAAGTTGCAGGCGTAAACTTTGTCCAACAATGCCATAAAAAGCATCGTGTTTCAATTCGTAACTGCGATGAGTACAGAGTTGTGCTGCAGTTGAGTAAAGTATTATTACATGAATGAAAGACCAGGCTAAGACTATCTGGCCTCCCAGTGATGTAGCCTGAGTATCTCCAACAATACCTAAAAATCAACTCAAAATCTGGTTTTGGCTGAGAAGAAGAAAAATTTTACAAGAAAAACTGAATTCCAATGGTGTCCGATTCGATCGTTCGAAAATTATGCGCACCTAAAACCACACAGTCCATCTCTTTTTCTGTGTGGCTCTATCCTCTCAATTGTCTATTTGGGGACTAAAGTCGTAGCGTGTTTGGATCGAAGGACCGGTACGAAATTTCACGGGAATAGTATAAAGAGGAAAGGACGAAGACCTACTTCATTTCGCAAGAAAGGTATACATATATACAAAAATAAATATAGGAACTAAAAAATCCATTCCGACCCATGGAAACTCATCAGCGCTCGCTCTCCCTCCTCTTGACTCTTCACTGCTCTTGTCTTTCTCCCTCTCGCCATGGCCTAATCCCTAGAAGAAATTTGCGCGACCGTCTCTTTCTTGTACGTGCCATATGCTTTGATATACCAATAAAAAATAGATTACCTAGAAGTATAGAACAAATTTAGCTCGTCTTAAGATCAGATGCTGCTGTAGAGAAGGTGGCCGTATATAGTTGCATGTGAGTTGTGTAAGTGCGTTGAGCCCTGATCTAAAGTGTCGGCTAATTGTTTCTCCACTATGCTGAAATTGATCTTTCAATGTTTGATTGCTTGCATTTTTTGATATGGCGTAAAGGAATATGCCTAACTGCTCTTCCACAGATAGGTCATAGGTACCTTGAATCAACGAGAAGGTTCATTTTTTTTAGGAACAGACGGTTTGTTACTTGCATATTTCAGCATAGTAGCATTTCGTACTTTAAATATACTTTTGGCTCTAGACTCATATTTTGATGATTTTAGACTTATGAAAAGCTTATTAAAAGCTATAAAATATTGTACAAAAATATGTATTACTTGATCATCAATTTCAGTCCTAATACGCTGATAGATTTCATTCATACATGCATCTAGTCATCTACTTGCGGATGCACAAGTTTCGTCTAGATCTCAGTCTAAATCATTTATAGATACATTATTAGACATGTGTCGAGTGTACGGTTTTATCATAGTTGTACTTAAGTTATATTTGGGACTAGAATAGAGTTGGAGTCGAACTCTATATTATAGGGTATGTGGCAACTCATGTTGTAACTATAAGACGATTGACGGCTAGTTTGGACGGCGGCAAGGCAGTAGGAGAGCTCAGATGGCGGTGTAGCTAGTGTTTTATAGGGAGAAGTGTGCGTACTCATGCTCTGAGGATGTAGACACGTCACTGAACCTCGTTAAAGAACATCATGTCTTGTTATAGTTTGCGTATTTTTTTAATACAGTGTTATGCTTCCACGTTCTTGGGTTAGTAGATTCGATTGAGTCTAGATCTAACTGTGCACTCTAGGTTTAGTCCCACATCGAAAATTGATGGTGATGAAGCACAACATATAAGGTGGGGACAACCCTCACCTATTAGACTAGTCTTTGGGTTGAGTTAGGGCCAATGCCTTAATATGCTGCGGGCTCTGGTAGACCTAGGCTTAAAAGAGATACCTACAAGCTGGGCCTATAAGATAAGACGAATCTCTACGTGCTTTATAACGTAAAAAAAATACGCACGAGTTCACAAACATCGTAATTAATCTAAATGTATTTATTTGATATCATAAATATTGATACTTTTTTATCGTAATTAATATAAAGCTATTTATTTGATATCATAAATATTGATACCTTTTTTATCTATAATTGGTCAGACTTAAGAAAACATGACACGTGCTAGAATTGCATTCCTTTTGGGACTAAGGGAGTACCAGATACCGCAGCAGTCAGAAATCATACAGGCAGATTGTGCTAGGGCACTAAGGAGTAAGGATTAGTTTTGAGACTAATAGGGGTTCAACAAACCTGATGCTTCTTTCGACCTTTTATTTTTTTCTCCTACACGTAGAGATTCGTCTTATCTTATAGGCCCAGCTTGTAGGTATCTCTTTTAAGCCTAGGTCTACCAGAGCCCGCAGCATATTAAGGCATTGGCCCTAACTCAACCCAAAGACTAGTCTAATAGGTGAGGGTTGTCCCCACCTTATATGTTGTGCTTCATCACCATCAATTTTCGATGTGGGACTAAACCTAGAGTGCACAGTTAGATCTAGACTCAATCGAATCTACTAACCCAAGAACGTGGAAGCATAACACTGTATTAAAAAAATACGCAAACTATAACAAGACATGATGTTCTTTAACGAGGTTCAGTGACGTGTCTACATCCTCAGAGCATGAGTACGCACACTTCTCCCTATAAAACACTAGCTACACCGCCATCTGAGCTCTCCTACTGCCTTGCCGCCGTCCAAACTAGCCGTCAAATCGTCTTATAGTTACAACATGAGTTGCCACATACCCTATAATATAGAGTTCGACTCCAACTCTATTCTAGTCCCAAATATAACTTAAGTACAACTATGATAAAACCGTACACTCGACACATGTCTAATAATGTATCTATAAATGATTTAGACTGAGATCTAGACGAAACTTGTGCATCCGCAAGTAGATGACTAGATGCATGTATGAATGAAATCTATCAGCGTATTAGGACTGAAATTGATGATCAAGTAATACATATTTTTGTACAATATTTTATAGCTTTTAATAAGCTTTTCATAAGTCTAAAATCATCAAAATATGAGTCTAGAGCCAAAAGTAAATTTAAAGTACGAAATGCTACTATGCTGAAATATGCAAGTAACAAACCGTCTGTTCCTAAAAAAAATGAACCTTCTCGTTGATTCAAGGTACCTATGACCTATCTGTGGAAGAGCAGTTAGGCATATTCCTTTACGCCATATCAAAAAATGCAAGCAATCAAACATTGAAAGATCAATTTCAGCATAGTGGAGAAACAATTAGCCGTCACTTTAGATCAGGGCTCAACGCACTTACACAACTCACATGCAACTATATACGGCCACCTTCTCTACAGCAGCATCTGATCTTAAGACGAGCTAAATTTGTTCTATACTTCTAGGTAATCTATTTTTTATTGGTATATCAAAGCATATGGCACGTACAAGAAAGAGACGGTCGCGCAAATTTCTTCTAGGGATTAGGCCATGGCGAGAGGGAGAAAGACAAGAGCAGTGAAGAGTCAAGAGGAGGGAGAGCGAGCGCTGATGAGTTTCCATGGGTCGGAATGGATTTTTTTAGTTCCTATATTTATTTTTGTATATATGTATACCTTTCTTGCGAAATGAAGTAGGTCTTCGTCCTTTCCTCTTTATACTATTCCCGTGAAATTTCGTACCGGTCCTTCGATCCAAACACGCTACGACTTTAGTCCCCAAATAGACAATTGAGAGGATAGAGCCACACAGAAAAAGAGATGGACTGTGTGGTTTTAGGTGCGCATAATTTTCGAACGATCGAATCGGACACCATTGGAATTCAGTTTTTCTTGTAAATTTTTCTTCTTCTCAGCCAAAACCAGATTTTGAGTTGATTTTTAGGTATTGTTGGAGATACTCAGGCTACATCACTGGGAGGCCAGATAGTCTTAGCCTGGTCTTTCATTCATGTAATAATACTTTACTCAACTGCAGCACAACTCTGTACTCATCGCAGTTACGAATTGAAACACGATGCTTTTTTATGGCATTGTTGGACAAAGTTTACGCCTGCAACTTTGGACTACAACAGAGCTATCAGATGCGGAGGGAGGCTGCTATCAAACCGTCGCAAATGCAGAAGGAAGCGAAAAGAGACGAGCTCTGTAGCATACCGTCCGAAACGCGTCGTCTGATCGTGCCAGCGTACGTGGCCTGCTTCTGTGCTTCTCGCCTGCGACCTGCGAGCTCGGTCAGCACTCAGCAGGGATCCAGCTACGCCACAGCACGGCGTCCTCCTCGCGGTCCCGGCGGCCACCAAACACGGAGCCGCTCTGACACCGGTGGCCAAATGGGGCGCGGGAACCGGTGGCCACAGTTCCTGGAGTAGCAGCATCTGCTGCAACAGGACAACGACGGCTCCACTGTTCCAGTATGTGCAACACTTGGCCTTGGCCCGTATGAACCTTCCGGACAGATGGTTCCTCTCTGGATGCAGCATGCGAGTTTGGATTCCTTTCGTAGTTTCATGAACATAGTTGCAACCACAGAATTTTTCTCACACATTGACAGGATCATAAACCTTTATGCATTGGTTTTGTTTGGCAGATGATTTTCACGACTGATTGTGGCTATTTCAATAGTAATTTGTAAGAGAGAAATAAGTTGTCGGACGGCTGAAGAACAGCATGATTACCTACTATCTGTAACTACTAGTCTACTACTTCACCATGCTCGACTCGTCAAGGTATAAGGCGTAGCACAGTGGTAAATAAAATCACACAGCCATGCGCGTCGCGAGGAGGACAGCTTCCACCAGGTTCAGCCCTCCCCAAGACAAGCTTCCCCGATTCCGACCTCCTCCCCGTCCCTGGTCCTAACGATGGATTCGGATCGGATCCGGACGGATACGGATTCGGATGCTACTATTTACCATATTTTAATTCAAATTCGAATACGGATACGGATATTGTCGAATACTAATGCAAAACGGATATATCGAATTCGGATTCGGATTCGGATATCCACTTGATTTTGAAGATCACATATATCTATTTGCTTATTGATTGTTTCGTACTATAATAAAATCATTATGGATGAAGGGATTTAAAATATAGCTATATATAACACCGTAGATTAAAACAACTATCAAAAATAAAATATTTTAATCAATATTTTAATAATTAAATATATAAAATATAAGAAAATTATAGATTATATATTTTAATTACTGAATTTAAATAAATAAAATAGATTTTAAAATTATATAAATAAAATAAAATACTAATTAATATGATTAGCCATATTAAAATTAATTAAATTTAAGATTTAATTTTTAATAATATTAAATTACATTAGCCTTAGATAACTTTTAAATAATAATACATATCATCTATTATATTAAATTTATTTTCATTTACATGGTTAATTAGTCATAATTGTAAGATTTAGATGGTTTCAAAATAATTTGTACTTCGCGGATACGGATATTATCGGATATTTCACATTTTTGTCGGATACGGATGTGGAATCGGATAGAGAATAATCTTCAAAAACGAATACGGATACATCCATTTAACATCCATATTTAAATCGAATACGAATACGGATATCCATATTTACGCTAAAACGGATTCGGATATTGGATATTTCGGATATCTGGACATCCGGATCCATCCCTACCTGGTCCCTTCAACCAAACCAAGTACTCCTACCAACCAAACAAGCAGGGGAGAGCGCTGCAGCGTCGCATCACGGCGCAGCAGAATCCCGAGGAGACCCAGCTCACCGTCCCCACGAGCCTCGATTCTCATGTGCCAGCCAGGCGCGCAAGACCACGGTCCGATCCCCCTGCTTCCTCTCACTTCCACCTCACTCCTGTCCGTCCCTCGTCTCACTGCCCATATATATCCACCTCACCAGCATGAGCTCCCTCCATTCTCCTCGCATTTCCCACACAACTCTGGAGCAAGCTCAGAGAGACCTCTATAGAGGAACAGAGAATTGCGAGCGGCAGTACAATACAATGGCTAGCCGCTGCAGCTTCTTGTCATTGCCAAGGCTCCTCCTCCTGGTGGCGGTTCTTGGCGCTGTTCTTCTTCACGGCGAGGGAGCGATGGCCAGGCCGCTGCTGGGCATCGCGGAGCCACCGGCCTCGCCAGGCGATGTGGCGGCGGGACCGGGGGCTGCAGCGCAGGCCGGGGAAGGCGGCAGGCCCGACCGTTCCGAGGCCGGCGCGGAGGTGATCCTCGCCGGGTTCGCGGCAGCGGTGATCGTCGTCATCTTCTGCTACATCAGGGTCACCAGGGAGAGCAGCAGCGGTGTGGGAGTGGGAGAGAAGCACGAAAGCTTAGGAGGGTTCTAAGCTCGCTCTGTCTAGTGGGTATAGATGTACCAGCGGCTTGCCGGAAAAAAAATTAGGATAGATGTAGCAGTCAGTAGGCACTACTTGTAAAGAAGGTGAGATGAGAGGGTTGATGTAGTTTAGCAGCTGTTTCAGGTTTGTCAGTTCACTGATCTGTGGTGTGTCCTGTACATATCTCTGTTAGAGATGACGTGAGAATGAGATGTAGGGAGAAGATCACAAGAAACATCAGGTTTGGTGAATTCTTGATTTCTTGGAAACATTCTGTGCATCATGTGTACCGGGCATTATGTCTGAGCGAAATCTGCAACTGAATTTGCTCCGGACCAACCTGCTCCTGTGGTTTCTGACCGGTTGTAGTACTATGAACCATGAACTATGCAGAGTTCGCTATTCAGTTGGCCCATCACTCATCATTATATATGGGACCACGCTCGAATGGTGTTTGGTTTGAGAAATCGAAGTCGTCTTGATTACCCTATGAATTTTGATGGGACAAAGAATCTATGATCGTCAACTAATAACCATTTGCTGAATAGGCTGGTCCATTGTGAGATTATCACATGAATTTTTATGTGAGGAAGCACTTATTATGATCATTAACTAATCGCGTGCTTTGTGAGGATGGTAGATGATGAATTAACCCATTTCATTCCACGGATCAAACATATTAGTTAGGTTCAGAAGATTCATCGTCAACCCACTCAAATCAAACACCTATTAAAACCATGCCTTTAGGTCATTTATGTAGAACGAGCGAGGCATTTGGCAAAACGCACGTCACAACTCACAATCGATGGTGTGGCGCGCGTAGGTTCTCCAGTACATAGAGTCATTGATTGTGAAAGAATGTAACATGTTTCTTGAGTAATCAATATAACTCTCTTTTTTTTTGACAAAAAAAGGTAGAACGAGGTTTCTTTCTTACACTTTCAAAAAAAAAGAAGAAAACAACCCCATTTCTTTGCTACACTTTTGGTCTATTATTACTTATTTTACTTTACTTCATGTTGCTAAGATCTTCTGTCATGCATCTCAGTACCAAGTTATCAACACCAGCAGAAATAATCCTCTTTCACTGAACTTCGTCGGCCTCCTAACAAATGTTCCAACATTTCCGCTGATCATCCCACCCATTTCCATATTGGGATGAAAAAAAAATTGTGGCCTGTAATTTACAGAGGTTTTGGATAGATTACAGGGCTTCCAAACATGTCCTTAGTCTTTTTCAACTAATTAGTTTCCTTGCATAACCGATTAATTTTTCCTTCTCTGCTATGAATATTTCTCCTTTCGTTCTTGATCTCTATTCTTTGCATTAATGCCCATAAATATCTTTGATTAGTTTATCCTCTTGATTAGTTCTCTTGTATGGTTGATGGGTCTTATTCGTTGCTAATCTTAGCAACGAGTGAGGGCCCAATAAAAACCCGCAGCTGAAGCATTGATATTTTGCCATACATCGTGCCAGGCATATCACAGTAAGCTAGCTAGCTAGCACTAGGCTGACCACGATTAAGTTCTGTTTATGATGCCGCCGCGCTGGCCCTTGCATTGAAGCGGATGCTTGAGGAGCAGTGCACCGGACCGAACGGCTGCCCGGGACCGGAAAGACGCGTGCGCTGGGTGGTGTACGTGCCGGCGAGCATTCAACAAGCGGCGCCGTGTCCCCCGCGGCTGCATGCTCTCTAATCGGCTTCGTTTTGGCCGGCAGAGTGCAGAGCAATGCTCGTACTAGAGCTGGAGGCCACATGCACAGTGGATGGATTGATGAGGTTAGAGAAAGTACATGTACCACCGCTGATTCACTGTGCCAGTAATCAAGCCCTGTGGGTGATGGTAAGAATATTTACGGTTGGGAATGGGTGGGATGATCAGCGGAAATGTTGGAACATTTGTTAGGAGGCCGACGAAGTTCAGTGAAAGAGGATTATTTCTGCTGGTGTTGATAACTTGGTACTGAGATGCATGACAGAAGATCTTAGCAACATGAAGTAAAGTAAAATAAGTAATAATAGACCAAAAGTGTAGCAAAGAAATGGGGTTGTTTTCTTCTTTTTTTTTGAAAGTGTAAGAAAGAAACCTCGTTCTACCTTTTTTTGTCAAAAAAAAAGAGAGTTATATTGATTACTCAAGAAACATGTTACATTCTTTCACAATCAATGACTCTATGTACTGGAGAACCTACGCGCGCCACACCATCGATTGTGAGTTGTGACGTGCGTTTTGCCAAATGCCTCGCTCGTTCTACATAAATGACCTAAAGGCATGGTTTTAATAGGTGTTTGATTTGAGTGGGTTGACGATGAATCTTCTGAACCTAACTAATATGTTTGATCCGTGGAATGAAATGGGTTAATTCATCATCTACCATCCTCACAAAGCACGCGATTAGTTAATGATCATAATAAGTGCTTCCTCACATAAAAATTCATGTGATAATCTCACAATGGACCAGCCTATTCAGCAAATGGTTATTAGTTGACGATCATAGATTCTTTGTCCCATCAAAATTCATAGGGTAATCAAGACGACTTCGATTTCTCAAACCAAACACCATTCGAGCGTGGTCCCATATATAATGATGAGTGATGGGCCAACTGAATAGCGAACTCTGCATAGTTCATGGTTCATAGTACTACAACCGGTCAGAAACCACAGGAGCAGGTTGGTCCGGAGCAAATTCAGTTGCAGATTTCGCTCAGACATAATGCCCGGTACACATGATGCACAGAATGTTTCCAAGAAATCAAGAATTCACCAAACCTGATGTTTCTTGTGATCTTCTCCCTACATCTCATTCTCACGTCATCTCTAACAGAGATATGTACAGGACACACCACAGATCAGTGAACTGACAAACCTGAAACAGCTGCTAAACTACATCAACCCTCTCATCTCACCTTCTTTACAAGTAGTGCCTACTGACTGCTACATCTATCCTAATTTTTTTTCCGGCAAGCCGCTGGTACATCTATACCCACTAGACAGAGCGAGCTTAGAACCCTCCTAAGCTTTCGTGCTTCTCTCCCACTCCCACACCGCTGCTGCTCTCCCTGGTGACCCTGATGTAGCAGAAGATGACGACGATCACCGCTGCCGCGAACCCGGCGAGGATCACCTCCGCGCCGGCCTCGGAACGGTCGGGCCTGCCGCCTTCCCCGGCCTGCGCTGCAGCCCCCGGTCCCGCCGCCACATCGCCTGGCGAGGCCGGTGGCTCCGCGATGCCCAGCAGCGGCCTGGCCATCGCTCCCTCGCCGTGAAGAAGAACAGCGCCAAGAACCGCCACCAGGAGGAGGAGCCTTGGCAATGACAAGAAGCTGCAGCGGCTAGCCATTGTATTGTACTGCCGCTCGCAATTCTCTGTTCCTCTATAGAGGTCTCTCTGAGCTTGCTCCAGAGTTGTGTGGGAAATGCGAGGAGAATGGAGGGAGCTCATGCTGGTGAGGTGGATATATATGGGCAGTGAGACGAGGGACGGACAGGAGTGAGGTGGAAGTGAGAGGAAGCAGGGGGATCGGACCGTGGTCTTGCGCGCCTGGCTGGCACATGAGAATCGAGGCTCGTGGGGACGGTGAGCTGGGTCTCCTCGGGATTCTGCTGCGCCGTGATGCGACGCTGCAGCGCTCTCCCCTGCTTGTTTGGTTGGTAGGAGTACTTGGTTTGGTTGAAGGGACCAGGTAGGGATGGATCCGGATGTCCAGATATCCGAAATATCCAATATCCGAATCCGTTTTAGCGTAAATATGGATATCCGTATTCGTATTCGATTTAAATATGGATGTTAAATGGATGTATCCGTATTCGTTTTTGAAGATTATTCTCTATCCGATTCCACATCCGTATCCGACAAAAATGTGAAATATCCGATAATATCCGTATCCGCGAAGTACAAATTATTTTGAAACCATCTAAATCTTACAATTATGACTAATTAACCATGTAAATGAAAATAAATTTAATATAATAGATGATATGTATTATTATTTAAAAGTTATCTAAGGCTAATGTAATTTAATATTATTAAAAATTAAATCTTAAATTTAATTAATTTTAATATGGCTAATCATATTAATTAGTATTTTATTTTATTTATATAATTTTAAAATCTATTTTATTTATTTAAATTCAGTAATTAAAATATATAATCTATAATTTTCTTATATTTTATATATTTAATTATTAAAATATTGATTAAAATATTTTATTTTTGATAGTTGTTTTAATCTACGGTGTTATATAGCTATATTTTAAATCCCTTCATCCATAATGATTTTATTATAGTACGAAACAATCAATAAGCAAATAGATATATGTGATCTTCAAAATCAAGTGGATATCCGAATCCGAATCCGAATTCGATATATCCGTTTTGCATTAGTATTCGACAATATCCGTATCCGTATTCGAATTTGAATTAAAATATGGTAAATAGTAGCATCCGAATCCGTATCCGTCCGGATCCGATCCGAATCCATCGTTAGGACCAGGGACGGGGAGGAGGTCGGAATCGGGGAAGCTTGTCTTGGGGAGGGCTGAACCTGGTGGAAGCTGTCCTCCTCGCGACGCGCATGGCTGTGTGATTTTATTTACCACTGTGCTACGCCTTATACCTTGACGAGTCGAGCATGGTGAAGTAGTAGACTAGTAGTTACAGATAGTAGGTAATCATGCTGTTCTTCAGCCGTCCGACAACTTATTTCTCTCTTACAAATTACTATTGAAATAGCCACAATCAGTCGTGAAAATCATCTGCCAAACAAAACCAATGCATAAAGGTTTATGATCCTGTCAATGTGTGAGAAAAATTCTGTGGTTGCAACTATGTTCATGAAACTACGAAAGGAATCCAAACTCGCATGCTGCATCCAGAGAGGAACCATCTGTCCGGAAGGTTCATACGGGCCAAGGCCAAGTGTTGCACATACTGGAACAGTGGAGCCGTCGTTGTCCTGTTGCAGCAGATGCTGCTACTCCAGGAACTGTGGCCACCGGTTCCCGCGCCCCATTTGGCCACCGGTGTCAGAGCGGCTCCGTGTTTGGTGGCCGCCGGGACCGCGAGGAGGACGCCGTGCTGTGGCGTAGCTGGATCCCTGCTGAGTGCTGACCGAGCTCGCAGGTCGCAGGCGAGAAGCACAGAAGCAGGCCACGTACGCTGGCACGATCAGACGACGCGTTTCGGACGGTATGCTACAGAGCTCGTCTCTTTTCGCTTCCTTCTGCATTTGCGACGGTTTGATAGCAGCCTCCCTCCGCATCTGATAGCTCTGTTGTAGTCCAAAGTTGCAGGCGTAAACTTTGTCCAACAATGCCATAAAAAAGCATCGTGTTTCAATTCGTAACTGCGATGAGTACAGAGTTGTGCTGCAGTTGAGTAAAGTATTATTACATGAATGAAAGACCAGGCTAAGACTATCTGGCCTCCCAGTGATGTAGCCTGAGTATCTCCAACAATACCTAAAAATCAACTCAAAATCTGGTTTTGGCTGAGAAGAAGAAAAATTTTACAAGAAAAACTGAATTCCAATGGTGTCCGATTCGATCGTTCGAAAATTATGCGCACCTAAAACCACACAGTCCATCTCTTTTTCTGTGTGGCTCTATCCTCTCAATTGTCTATTTGGGGACTAAAGTCGTAGCGTGTTTGGATCGAAGGACCGGTACGAAATTTCACGGGAATAGTATAAAGAGGAAAGGACGAAGACCTACTTCATTTCGCAAGAAAGGTATACATATATACAAAAATAAATATAGGAACTAAAAAATCCATTCCGACCCATGGAAACTCATCAGCGCTCGCTCTCCCTCCTCTTGACTCTTCACTGCTCTTGTCTTTCTCCCTCTCGCCATGGCCTAATCCCTAGAAGAAATTTGCGCGACCGTCTCTTTCTTGTACGTGCCATATGCTTTGATATACCAATAAAAAATAGATTACCTAGAAGTATAGAACAAAATTAGCCGTCACTTTAGATCAGGGCTCAACGCACTTACACAACTCACATGCAACTATATACGGCCACCTTCTCTACAGCAGCATCTGATCTTAAGACGAGCTAAATTTGTTCTATACTTCTAGGTAATCTATTTTTTATTGGTATATCAAAGCATATGGCACGTACAAGAAAGAGACGGTCGCGCAAATTTCTTCTAGGGATTAGGCCATGGCGAGAGGGAGAAAGACAAGAGCAGTGAAGAGTCAAGAGGAGGGAGAGCGAGCGCTGATGAGTTTCCATGGGTCGGAATGGATTTTTTTAGTTCCTATATTTATTTTTGTATATATGTATACCTTTCTTGCGAAATGAAGTAGGTCTTCGTCCTTTCCTCTTTATACTATTCCCGTGAAATTTCGTACCGGTCCTTCGATCCAAACACGCTACGACTTTAGTCCCCAAATAGACAATTGAGAGGATAGAGCCACACAGAAAAAGAGATGGACTGTGTGGTTTTAGGTGCGCATAATTTTCGAACGATCGAATCGGACACCATTGGAATTCAGTTTTTCTTGTAAAATTTTTCTTCTTCTCAGCCAAAACCAGA
>JAHUYU010000713.1:0-18912 GCA_030439765.1 Tripidium arundinaceum | reverse complement strand
TGTTTTGTGTATTTTGGTTTGAGTGAGACCTTGGGTCATTAACCCTAAGATCCTTAGCACTTATAAGATTATAATTGAGTTTATGCTTAACCATGATTAAGTTTTGTTAATTAATTAATTATTTAAATTAATTATGATGATTAATGATTAATAATTAATGAAACCCTAAACCTAATTACTTGAGTAGTGATTAGGGTTTGTTAATGACTTGTCTTATATCTAATGATGGTCATTAGTGATTAATGACTTAGAAAACCTTAAAGTAGTACAACAAGTTGGTTTTGTTGGCTTGCAACTGTACCGCGAAGGAAAGTGTACTCAATTTAATTAATCTTGTTTGCTATCTTTACTATGTTATCATGTATCATCATCATATCATGAGCAACACTCCAAGGGCTTAGGCCCTAGATAGCTACCTAGAGTAGTAAGGGGGAGATGTGAGGATGAGCTCGAAGCGCCGAACTTGTCGGTGTCTCCCCAACTTGTACCTCGACGAACACTTGTACCTCACGGAGCTTTTCGCTAAGTGAGTGTTCGTGGTTCTAATGGTATAAAGTCTTTTGTTAGTTAAGTTTTACTCTTACTTGTTTGCGGGTTCGTCGTCCGTTCCCGTAGCGGATACTCTAGTAGAGGACTCCTGATAAAGACGGAAGTTCCTAGCTAACGCTAGAGTAGTAGTCGATAGCGTAGACGTGGTGTCTAGGCTAGAGGCTACCTTCGTTTGCCTCGTGCCCTACGGTTGAGGGGTAGGCGGCAGCTGGTGACAGCCCTGTCCGTCCCTTGTAATCCCCCACGTTTGGGTTCGGCGTAGAGCTACAGGCCGGCCTCGCCTGGCAGACCAGGTGTGATCCGGTGCCCGAAGTAAGCGAGTAAGAGTGGAGTTTATCTATCCATAGACCCTAAATCCATAGGAATCCATCTCTACCCTTACCAACTCTATCCTTGTGTTGTCCTTGGACAACTAGCTAGAAGAGTACCTCCGTTCCCCGTGGAAATACGATACCCTGAATACTTCCGGGTGAAATGCTACAACGGTAATTCCATGCGCTTGCGGATTATTTCTGTTTGAGTTAAGAAATACCCTGAATACTAAGCATAACTAAGCATATCTAGGCATTTTTAAATCAAAACAGGTATCAAGGATGATATAGTAATAATCAAGGTTGGTAATGCAACAATTAGGTAACCACTCAACTCCTAATCGCCTAATGCAACATATTATAACAAGTGATGTAAAACTTTATAAAATTCAAGGTAGTGTTGAATGCATCCGTGGCTTGCCTTGGTCGGCAGGATAGTCAGGTTCTTCCGAAGTACCACAGATGTCGAACCCAACTTCAACTGGTGGTTGACTCTCCTCTGGAGCTTGGTCAACTCTTTTGGGTTCAGCCTCGGTCACTACATGTGGTAATAGTGTATGCTCATGATATGCAGATGATGATACATGATAACATAGTAAAGATAGCAAAACAAGATTAATTAAATTGAGTACAACTTTCCTTCGCGGTACAGTTGCAAGCCAACAAAACCAACTTGTTGTACTACTTTAAGGTTTTCTAAGTCATTAATCACTAATGACCATCATTAGATATAAGACAAGTCATTAACAAACCCTAATCACTACTCAAGTAATTAGGTTTAGGGTTTCATAATTATTAATCATTAATCATCTTAATTAATTAAATAATTAATTAATTAACAAAACTTAATCATGGTTAAGCATAAACTCAATTATAATCTTAAGTGCTAAGGATCATTAGGGTTAATGACCCAAGGTCATCACTCAAACCAAAATCACACAAAATCCTAAATTATTAAACATCATTTCCTTATTTAAACTAATTAATTAAATAAGTATTAAAAAGGTTCGAAACTAAACTTTGTCAAAATGATCTCAAACTTTTTATACAGGTTGGCCATACCAAGAAACAGTGGCAAAACAAATTTCATAATTTTTGGACTTATATTTTATCTATTAAAAATCCTAGAAAGTCCATTTATGAATTAATTGGCTAATTTTTGTTACACATAAAAAGTTCTGGAAATTCAAGTTTTATATTTTTAATAAATATTAAATATCTCAGAGAGGCTACACAAAAATTTTCTCAATTTTTGGAGCTGTAGATAAATTAATACAAAAAAGACAAATTGGAGCACTGTTTTTATATTTTCTAAAAAAGATAAAACTATTTCCCGCGCGCTCTCTCTCTCTAGACGCTGACAGACGGGCCCCAGGTGTCGGCACAGTGATCCCGGTGTTGACCCGACGCTGACTGGTGCTGACCGGCGAAAGCTCGCCGACGGTGAGCTCACCGGCGACGAGGTCGGTACCATCGTGCTCAGGGAAACACCCGCGCATCGACCTAGATGCCTAACCCTAACCCTACCGCACCGCAACCGGTGCGCCGTCGGCCATGGTGGCATGGCGGAACTCCGGCGAGGTGGTTACGGCGAGCCACAGCGTTTTTGACGAAACCATCTAGCGCACATGTTCCTGGGGTTACGGCGAACCTGTCTGTGCCACAAATCGCAAGGAAAAGGTTCTTGCGCGAGCACAGCATCGGCCATGGTGGCTCGGCAAGGCAGAGCTCGCCGGCGTGGTGGCGTTCCGACCACTACGACACGGTAGAGGTAAAAAGAGAAGCACAGAGAGTACCAGTAGCTCACCACGAACCCGATGCACTAGCTGGTTGGGACGGAGACGTGGCGGAGGTGCTCGGTCGACGGTGATGGCGGATGCAGCGGCGTGAACCCGGCGGCGACGACGACGTCAGCTGCGTCCGGTGCTCGTCTAGGTGATCCTGCACGCGCATGAGCATCAGGGGATGACAACGAAGCTAGCGCACGCGATGGCTCGTCAAAAGACTTGTTGGCGGTCACTAACGACCATATCCGACCGCCAATTATAGTACAAAAGCAGGAGAAATGAACATACTTTTGACACATATGCATTTACTATTGACAAAGTTCCACTTGTATTGGAAGCTTATTATTTTGCAGAGACTATACCAAAATACAGTGGAACAAGGATCAAAATACGCCAACAGAGAAAGCGTAACGCAGATCATATACCAAGGAGTCAAGCAAAGGCCCACCTTCATGCAAAATTTGGGCCGAACACCTACGTGAAGGCAACCTGGTCCAACCAAAAGCCCACCAGAGAAAGGCGGTGGCGAGAGAAGCGGGCCAGGGTGCGGCCGCACCAGGGGTGCGGCCGCACGGCCACTGGCGCCCCTCGGGCCCACCTTTCTCTGGCGGTTGCATGCCGACATGTAGAGGCGGTGTAGGCTAGTTTCCTATTTTATGGCACCCCAAACTGACCTCCTTTATGTATAAAAGGAGGGGTAGTGCTCATATCACACACACCATTTGGAGTCAACACACCTCACTTGAGCTTCACCTCCACTTGTACTCTTTTTTAGTTTTTAGTAGTATTTTGGAGCGAAGGCAAGAGCTACTTGGAGAGCTTGTCTCCTTGGAAGAAGAGCACTTGGTATGAATAATACTATGAAGAGTTCTTCCATAGTCATGCTCTCATATCATTTATATAGCAATGCATATGAACTAGAGTATAGTTGTACCGTTATAATCGTGATATATGAACTAGTATATAGTTTGTATGTTATGATCTTAACATGTTCTTTTGACATGATCTTAGCATATGAACTAGACTATAGTTCCTATGTTATGATCTCATCATATAGAACTGTATGCTTAACCATTCATGCTATATATATATGATGAGGATTAGAGCTAAGTTGAGGTGGCGGTTCGTCGTGCCTTCGGGTATGCCCATGTCCTATGCTTGTTGATCCGTAGGGTCAGAGTCCTAGGGGGATGTGGGTAGTTTCTTTGTGCGCGGGCGTGGTGCCGGGTACAAGGGAACAGGCGGATGCATTTCCTACTCTCCGGTTGAGGGGTAGGCGGCAGGTGGTGACAGCCCTGTCCGTCCCTTGTAATCCCCACGTTCGTTTAGGGTGTAGGAGTCTAAATTGTCACATGAGGTTGCTGGCAGACCAGTACTCGGTGGCCTCCCGACCCATCTCATGCCTAGTTCTAACTCTTAACCATGTATATGTATGATCATCAACTGTTCTTTGCATGGCTATATTAGAACATGCCTGCTCCAGTTAGGAATATTCTTTTATTCTTTGTTTTCCTTTATCCTTGAGGTTGGCCCAAGTGTGTGTCACACTATCTTAAAACTTATCATGGCTTACCCCTGTATTGAGTATTGGTCTATTATGCAGTCATGTTATCTTGTCCATGTCTCTACTAGAGATTTTTATACAATGCCTTCCTTTGGGAAAATATAAATAACGATACCCTGAATACTTCCGGGTGAAATGCTACAACGATAATTCCGTGCGCTTGCGGATTCATTCTGCGATCGTTCAGAACTATCGTCAAGGTATTTCTTGGCAGCGTTGCTAATTCTAGCAACGACGTTAAGAAATGCCAACAAGCATTTCTGGCGCCGTTGCCGGGGAAGGCATTGGTTAAAAGAATCTAGTAGGACATGTTCATGATGATATGCATGTATGGTAGCCATTACTCATGCTGGCTAATCTTTCATGTTTTCTCCTGTTGTGGATGAAAACAGGGTAGTGTGTGACTGGTTTCTTCTTGCCGAAAAACTGCACTGATAATCCGGAAGCACTCCTAAGGAAGAACAGGTCTCGTACCGCTTGTTCCTCCGCTACTCCACCGGCAGTTGAACCAGTCACCCCCCGCACCATCCGCTACTTCACTCATGGCCAAGTCACTCCGTGACTACTCCACCCCCGCTGTTGCCAACGTGCCCGTTGAGCCCGCTGTCAACACGGGCGCCGAAAACTTTGAGTTTTGGACTGGCCTGATCATGATGGTGCAGGCAAACCAGTTCTGTGGTTTGCCTAGCGAGGACGCAAGTGCACACTTGCAACACTTCCTTGAGCTGTGCGACACCATCGTCATAAAAGACGTCGCACCAGCAAGCATCAAGCTCCGTATGTTTCCCTTCTCCCTCGCGGGGAAGGCGAAACAGTGGTTTTACAAGGACAAGGAAGCTGTCAACACATGGGACAAATGTTCCATGGCGTTCCTCGCGAAATTTTTCCCCATGGGCAAAACCCATGCCCTGAAGGGAAAAATTTCGAACTTCCAGCAAAATTCAATAGAATCCATCCCCGAGGCGTGGGAAAGGCTGCAGGATTACTTCCAGGCATGCCCATACCATGAGATGGAAAATTGGCTCGTGCTCCAGAACTTCTACGAGGGGCTGACGCCCATGTCGAAGGGGCACGTAGATGCCACTGCTGGAGGCTCCTTTCTCTCCCTCACTATCAATGAAGCTACGGCTCTCATCGAGAATATGGTGTCAAATCAATGGTGGGGGGAGAAAAGGTCAGACAAACAACAAGAAGGCATACATACCGAGAAGGAGACGGATATGCTTGCCACAAAAATGGACCTCCTATTAAAGAGCCTTGACGAGCGTGCCACCGAAGAGGAAGCAATATATAGCACCATCAAGGCCAGGGTCTCGCATATGACATGCGAAGCCTGTGGTAATGTTGACCATTCAGGGAACGACTGCCTCGAGACCCATGAAGACACCACCTACATCAACAACGGGTTCCGCCAACAAGGAGGCCATAACGGGTGGAATAACCAGTCGAGCCCACATTACCAAGGAGGTAATTCGAACTTCAACTCAAATTATAATTCGAATCATCTTTCCTTGGAAGACTTGGTCTTAGGCCAAGCAAAAATAATTGAAAATCTTACTAAAAAGTTGATGCTTAATGATAAAATGATTGAAAATTTGAATTCTAAAATAGGAGGTTTAACTTCTTCTGTTGAAAACCAACTGAGCTTTAATAAAATGATTGAAACTCAAGTAGCTCAAATTGCTGCCGCTATACCTGTTTCTGACTCGGGAAAGTTTTCGGGGCAACCTAAAACTTCTCTCAAATCTGTTAAAATGAGGTTCGGTAAGCCTCTATGTCGGGAAAACAACAAGTATCCCGTAAATTCACCATTCATAGACAAGAAAGAAGATCCTGGCTACCCGACAATCACATGCTCAATCGGCCCGCATGTCTTCCACAAAGCCTTCTGCGACCTTGAGCAAGCATCAACTTTTTAGTAAGATTTTCAATTATTTTTGCTTGGCCTAAGACCAAGTCTTCCAAGGAAAGATGATTCGAATTATAATTTGAGTTGAAGTTCGAATTACCTCCTTGGTAATGTGGGCTCGACTGGTTATTCCACCCGTTATGGCCTCCTTGTTGGCGGAACCCGTTGTTGATGTAGGTGGTGTCTTCATGGGTCTCGAGGCAGTCGTTCCCTGAATGGTCAACATTACCACAGGCTTCGCATGTCATATGCGAGACCCTGGCCTTGATGGTGCTATATATTGCTTCCTCTTCGGTGGCACGCTCGTCAAGGCTCTTTAATAGGAGGTCCATTTTTGTGGCAAGCATATCCGTCTCCTTCTCGGTATGTATGCCTTCTTGTTGTTTGTCTGACCTTTTCTCCCCCCACCATTGATTTGACACCATATTCTCGATGAGAGCCGTAGCTTCATTGATAGTGAGGGAGAGAAAGGAGCCTCCAGCAGTGGCATCTACGTGCCCCTTCGACATGGGCGTCAGCCCCTCGTAGAAGTTCTGGAGCACGAGCCAATTTTCCATCTCATGGTATGGGCATGCCTGGAAGTAATCCTGCAGCCTTTCCCACGCCTCGGGGATGGATTCTATTGAATTTTGCTGGAAGTTCGAAATTTTTCCCTTCAGGGCATGGGTTTTGCCCATGGGGAAAAATTTCGCGAGGAACGCCATGGAACATTTGTCCCATGTGTTGACAGCTTCCTTGTCCTTGTAAAACCACTGTTTCGCCTTCCCCGCGAGGGAGAAGGGAAACATACGGAGCTTGATGCTTGCTGGTGCGACGTCTTTTATGACGATGGTGTCGCACAGCTCAAGGAAGTGTTGCAAGTGTGCACTTGCGTCCTCGCTAGGCAAACCACAGAACTGGTTTGCCTGCACCATCATGATCAGGCCAGTCCAAAACTCAAAGTTTTCGGCGCCCGTGTTGACAGCGGGCTCAACGGGCACGTTGGCAACAGCGGGGGTGGAGTAGTCACGGAGTGACTTGGCCATGAGTGAAGTAGCGGATGGTGCGGGGGGTGACTGGTTCAACTGCCGGTGGAGTAGCGGAGGAACAAGCGGTACGAGACCTGTTCTTCCTTAGGAGTGCTTCCGGATTATCAGTGCAGTTTTTCGGCAAGAAGAAACCAGTCACACACTACCCTGTTTTCATCCACAACAGGAGAAAACATGAAAGATTAGCCAGCATGAGTAATGGCTACCATACATGCATATCATCATGAACATGTCCTACTAGATTCTTTTAACCAATGCCTTCCCCGGCAACGGCGCCAGAAATGCTTGTTGGCATTTCTTAACGTCGTTGCTAGAATTAGCAACGCTGCCAAGAAATACCTTGACGATAGTTCTGAACGATCGCAGAATGAATCCGCAAGCGCACGGAATTATCGTTGTAGCATTTCACCCGGAAGTATTCAGGGTATCGTTATTTATATTTTCCCAAAGGAAGGCATGGTATAAAAATCTCTAGTAGAGACATGGACAAGATAACATGACTGCATAATAGACCAATACTCAATACAGGGGTAAGCCATGATAAGTTTTAAGATAGTGTGACACACACTTGGGCCAACCTCAAGGATAAAGGAAAACAAAGAATAAAAGAATATTCCTAACTGGAGCAGGCATGTTCTAATATAGCCATGCAAAGAACAGTTGATGATCATACATATACATGGTTAAGAGTTAGAACTAGGCATGAGATGGGTCGGGAGGCCACCGAGTACTGGTCTGCCAGCAACCTCATGTGACAATTTAGACTCCTACACCCTAAACGAACGTGGGGGATTACAAGGGACGGACAGGGCTGTCACCACCTGCCGCCTACCCCTCAACCGGAGAGTAGGAAATGCATCCGCCTGTTCCCTTGTACCCGGGCACCACGCCCCGCGCACAAAGAAACTACCCACATCCCCCTAGGACTCTGACCCTACGGATCAACAAGCATAGGACATGGGCATACCCGAAGGCACGACGAACCGCCACCTCAACTTAGCTCTAATCCTCATCATATATATATAGCATGAATGGTTAAGCATACAGTTCTATATGATGAGATCATAACATAGGAACTATAGTCTAGTTCATATGCTAAGATCATGTCAAAAGAACATGTTAAGATCATAACATACAAACTATATACTAGTTCATATATCACGATTATAACGGTACAACTATACTCTAGTTCATATGCATTGCTATATAAATGATATGAGAGCATGACTATGGAAGAACTCTTCATAGTATTATTCATACCAAGTGCTCTTCTTCCAAGGAGACAAGCTCTCCAAGTAGCTCTTGCCTTCGCTCCAAAATACTACTAAAAACTAAAAAAGAGTACAAGTGGAGGTGAAGCTCAAGTGAGGTGTGTTGACTCCAAATGGTGTGTGTGATATGAGAGCACTACCCCTCCTTTTATACATAAAGGAGGTCAGTTTGGGGTGCCATAAAATAGGAAACTAGCCTACACCGCCTCTACATGTCGGCATGCAACCGCCAGAGAAAGGTGGGCCCGAGGGGCGCCAGTGGCCGTGCGGCCGCACCCCTGGTGCGGCCGCACCCTGGCCCGCTTCTCTCGCCACCGCCTTTCTCTGGTGGGCTTTTGGTTGGACCAGGGTTGCCTTCACGTAGGTGTTCGGCCCAAATTTTGCATGAAGGTGGGCCTTTGCTTGACTCCTTGGTATATGATCTGCGTTACGCTTTCTCTGTTGGCGTATTTTGATCCTTGTTCCACTGTATTTTGGTATAGTCTCTGCAAAATAATAAGCTTCCAATACAAGTGGAACTTTGTCAATAGTAAATGCATATGTGTCAAAAGTATGTTCATTTCTCCTGCTTTTGTACTATAATTGGCGGTCGGATATGGTCGTTAGTGACCGCCAACAAGTCTTTTGACGAGCCATCGCGTGCGCTAGCTTCGTTGTCATCCCCTGATGCTCATGCGCGTGCAGGATCACCTAGACGAGCACCGGACGCAGCTGACGTCGTCGTCGCCGCCGGGTTCACGCCGCTGCATCCGCCATCACCGTCGACCGAGCACCTCCGCCACGTCTCCGTCCCAACCAGCTAGTGCATCGGGTTCGTGGTGAGCTACTGGTACTCTCTGTGCTTCTCTTTTTACCTCTACCGTGTCGTAGTGGTCGGAACGCCACCACGCCGGCGAGCTCTGCCTTGCCGAGCCACCATGGCCGATGCTGTGCTCGCGCAAGAACCTTTTCCTTGCGATTTGTGGCACAGACAGGTTCGCCGTAACCCCAGGAACATGTGGCGCTAGATGGTTTCGTCAAAAACGCTGTGGCTCGCCGTAACCACCTCGCCGGAGTTCCGCCATGCCACCATGGCCGACGGCGCACCGGTTGCGGTGCGGTAGGGTTAGGGTTAGGCATCTAGGTCGATGCGCGGTGTTTCCCTGAGCACGATGGTACCGACCTCGTCGCCGGTGAGCTCACCGTCGGCGAGCTTTCGCCGGTCAGCACCAGTCAGCGTCGGGTCAACACCGGGATCACTGTGCCGACACCTGGGGCCCGTCTGTCAGCGTCTAGAGAGAGAGAGCGCGCGGGAAATAGTTTTATCTTTTTAGAAAATATAAAACAGTGCTCCAATTTGTCTTTTTTGTATTAATTTATCTACAGCTCCAAAATTGAGAAAATTTTTGTGTAGCCTCTCTGAGATATTTAATATTTATTAAAAATATAAAACTTGAATTTCCAGAACTTTTTATGTGTAACAAAAATTAGCCAATTAATTCATAAATGGACTTTCTAGGATTTTTAATAGATAAAATATAAGTCCAAAAATTATGAAATTTGTTTTGCCACTGTTTCTTGGTATGGCCAACCTGTATAAAAAGTTTGAGATCATTTTGACAAAGTTTAGTTTCGACCTTTTTAATACTTATTTAATTAATTAGTTTAAATAAGGAAATGATGTTTAATAATTTAGGATTTTGTGTGATTTTGGTTTGAGTGATGACCTTGGGTCATTAACCCTAATGATCCTTAGCACTTAAGATTATAATTGAGTTTATGCTTAACCATGATTAAGTTTTGTTAATTAATTAATTATTTAATTAATTAAGATGATTAATGATTAATAATTAATGAAACCCTAAACCTAATTACTTGAGTAGTGATTAGGGTTTGTTAATGACTTGTCTTATATCTAATGATGGTCATTAGTGATTAATGACTTAGAAAACCTTAAAGTAGTACAACAAGTTGGTTTTGTTGGCTTGCAACTGTACCGCGAAGGAAAGTTGTACTCAATTTAATTAATCTTGTTTTGCTATCTTTACTATGTTATCATGTATCATCATCTGCATATCATGAGCATACACTATTACCACATGTAGTGACCGAGGCTGAACCCAAAAGAGTTGACCAAGCTCCAGAGGAGAGTCAACCACCAGTTGAAGTTGGGTTCGACATCTGTGGTACTTCGGAAGAACCTGACTATCCTGCCGACCAAGGCAAGCCCCGGATGCATTCAACCCTACCTTGAATTTTATAAAGTTTTACATCACTTGTTATAATATGTTGCATTAGGCGATTAGGAGTTGAGTGGTTACCTAATTGTTGCATTACCAACCTTGATTATTACTATATCATCCTTGATACCTGTTTTGATTTAAAAATGCCTAGATATGCTTAGTTATGCTTAGTATTCAGGGTATTTCTTAACTCAAACAGAAATAATCCGCAAGCGCATGGAATTACCGTTGTAGCATTTCACCCGGAAGTATTCAGGGTATCGTATTTCCACGGGGAACGGAGGTACTCTTCTAGCTAGTTGTCCAAGGACAACACAAGGATAGAGTTGGTAAGGGTAGAGATGGATTCCTATGGATTTAGGGTCTATGGATAGATAAACTCCACTCTTACTCGCTTACTTCGGGCACCGGATCACACCTGGTCTGCCAGGCGAGGCCGGCCTGTAGCTCTACGCCGAACCCAAACGTGGGGGATTACAAGGGACGGACAGGGCTGTCACCAGCTGCCGCCTACCCCTCAACCGTAGGGCACGAGGCAAACGAAGGTAGCCTCTAGCCTAGACACCACGTCTACGCTATCGACTACTACTCTAGCGTTAGCTAGGAACTTCCGTCTTTATCAGGAGTCCTCTACTAGAGTATCCGCTACGGGAACGGACGACGAACCCGCAAACAAGTAAGAGTAAAACTTAACTAACAAAAGACTTTATACCATTAGAACCACGAACACTCACTTAGCGAAAAGCTCCGTTGAGGTACAAGTGTTCGTCGAGGTACAAGTTGGGGAGACACCGACAAGTTCGGCGCTTCACCGAGCTCTTCCTCACATCTCCCCCTTACTACTCTAGGTAGCTATCTAGGGCCTAAGCCCTTGGAGTGTTGCTCTTGTGGTGTATTGCTCTTTTCCTTCAGGTGTTGTTGTTGAAGGGTAGCTCCTCCTCTTCTTATATAGTGGAGTGAGGTCGGTTTGGCATAGGAAAATTAGGAAACTTGTGTACACCGCCTCTACATGTCGGCATGCAACCGCTAGAGAAGGGTGGGCCCGAGAGGAGCCAGTGGCGGTGCGGCCGCACCCTGGCCTGCTCTGCTCGCCACCGCCTTGCTCTGGTGGGCCTTTGGTTGGGCCAGGGTTGCTTCCACGTAGGTTTTCTGCCCAGGTTTTGCATGAAAGTGGGCTTTTGCTTGATTCCTTTGTGTATGATCCGCGTTACGCTTTCTCTGCTGGCGTATTTCGATTCTAATTCCACTGTACTTCAGTATAGTCTCTGAGCGGGCCCTGATTTGCCTGGCATTGGGCCTTCTCCTCTTGGGCTCATATTGGATGATGCTTTTGATGTGTACATTGTATGCTTTTGTGCCCATTTTCGGTGGTTTCCATAAATGCTCTCCTGTAAATGATGAATCACCAAAACTAGTGGAACTTGTTAGTTATAAGACCTAATTCTAAGTTTGGTGTTCATGTGAATCGATTTTATATGAGAGTTGGCGGTTAGAAAAGGGAGTTAAGGACCGCCAACAAACTCTCCCACACTTAGCCCTTTGCTCGTCCTCGAGCAAAGCTTAGAGATGAAAGTAAGCATGAGCATAACATCTTTAAGACATATGGCTTACATGAAGGTTATTCCAATACATTCTTTACACGAGTGGGATATGTGGCGTTAGCTAACATGTTTCCTTGGGTTGTTGAAAGGTGGAACAGCTCTGAAACAAAGTCATCTTCCCAATTTCACATCTTAGGAACTTGGAGTTTTGAAAGTTTTCATAACAAAAAGCATAGTTCACTTTATACTCCTCAAATGGTACTCTAAAATCACTCAATGGTGTATAAATCCTTACCAAGGCATAGTAATGTTTTTGCCTTCTTTTGTTTTCTCCTGCTTATAAAAAGGTTTGTGTGGAGCTTTTAGGTAGGGATAAACAAAGATAGCATACTTGTACTGCATATGTTGTGAAGTCAAATCAAGGATCCAAGGAGAGAAGTGCCATACTCTTAGATCAAGATGTGCCTATGTGTGGATAATGGTAAACTAAAACTATACTCCTTTTGTAGATATGATCTCTCTCTATAACTTATTATTTTGAAACATGGCTATCTTTCTCTTTCTTTTTTTTTCTTTTCAATACATGAGCCTTCATGTGCTAATCATTTTTTTTGTGCTTGGACCTTCATGTGTCCATATATTTTTTTAAGCTTTTTTTTGCATAGCCATGTCTCTTCTTCTAAACCACATATTTAGAGAGAGATCACTATCTTTTAGAACATGGAGTATTTACCTAACAAACATTTTTTTGTCTACTCCCAGTGTAGGAGCAGAATTTTTTTTTGGTGGATGGAAGCATGTTTTTGCATACTCCCAGTGTAGGAGCAGCAAGTGGATGTGTGTGTACGTGATCTTGATCTTGGGAGCATGATAAATCTCTCAACAAGGGTCAACAAGACTTGACCAAACTCAATACAATAACAAGCAGCATATGTGGAAGGCTTGAAACTTGCAAGATGTCACATTGGCTTTGGTAGGAATTGCTCACCAAATGAGGAGTATGTGATACTATGGTTTTATAACATTTTTATCAAAACAAATTCTCCAAGTACTTTGAATAGAAATGATAGGATTTCTAAGTCAGAACTATATCACACCTCACAACAACTTAGTCAACATGATTGTCCTATCAAAATATTTTCCCACAAGCATAAGTGTATGTATATGGAACAAACTTTATGCATGCTTCTATCTTAAAGATGTTATGAACATGTTACTTTTGGAATATTGAACGAAGTGTGGTTTACAAAATTGCATGGAGGTGGAGCGACATTTGTTTTGCATTTTTAATTCATTAAATATTAAATTTCAGAATTTTTAGGAGAGTTGAGGGTATTGTTGCACAAACCATCGTTGTAGAGGAGGGAGTTAAAAGGATTCAGATGTGGTTTGGCTAAACCAAAGGTTTAGCCAATCCTCTCTGAAATTATCTATCTCGTCCTTCCTGCATGATGGATCGTTTGATGATTGTGCAATGTGTTGGTGGGAGATCTCGAATGTGAGCTTGTTGAGAGATCTCCCCCACACTTATTCTTGTACCTGTTTATTTTCAACAAAGATACGAAAACAGAAACAAGCAAGGGCTCTACCGGCTTGAATACCAGGGAGCCTAAATTTTATTTTGTTATTATTATATTATTTTTTTATTTTATTGTTAGTATTATTATCTATTAACCTATTTCATTTTTTTACTTATTTATTTATTTGTTCACCAGACTTTGTATACTGAAGCAAGGCTAATGTAAGGTTTGCAAAATAATCTAGCCTCGACTTATCTCCATAATTAGATTACTTCCATTGTTTATGAAAATTAAATACTCAAGGTTCATTAATCAAATTTCAACACCATGTCAAATTTTGATTAAAGAAGATCTTTTTAACCTAAGCACCATGCTTAATTTTAAAAGACCTATGGATGTACCAGCTGGATACATCCAACCCGGAGCAAATGACATAAACAAGAGAGGCATGAATTCGTATGATCTCATGGAGACAAGTATGAGTAAAAGAGTTTGGCGAATTTTTATTTACCTTTACATACCTGAGTGTATTTTCCGGCAGCATATGTGGATGAAGCTTTGAGGCTGCTGCAGCGGTGGCATGATCGCATATGGTCCAACTCAAGTGAGCAGCAAGGCTAGGCCACGCACACAAATAGTGTGTATAGGCCATAGGTCTTGGTGGTCACAACAAAGGTCTAGAAGAGGAGCTCCCATCTTGCGGCTCCTTCTTTTTTTTCTTTTTTTTATATATTTTCTCTCTCTTTTCTTTTCCATATATTTTCTCTCTTTTCTTTCTTTTTTTATAGCAAGGTAGAGCTGACATCATTTTTTTAACCAAGATGGTCTTTGGTGTGAATGGAACATGTGGCGAGGTTCGCACCATCCTCCCCCACACTTAGACTTTTGTGTAAAAGTCAAGTGTACAGAGTTAGGTTCTCCTTTTTGAGCATGTTCCATCACCAAAGACCATCTTGGTTAAAAAAATGATGTCAGCTCTACCTTGCTATAAAAAAAGAAAGAAAAGAGAGAAAATATATGGAAAAGAAAAGAGAGAGAAAATATATAAAAAAAAGAAAAAAAAGAAGGAGCCGCAAGATGGGAGCTCCTCTTCTAGACCTTTGTTGTGACCACCAAGACCTATGGCCTATACACACTATTTGTGTGCGTGGCCTAGCCTTGCTGCTCACTTGAGTTGGACCATATGCGATCATGCCACCGCTGCAGCAGCCTCAAAGCTTCATCCACATATGCTGCCGGAAAATACACTCAGGTATGTAAAGGTAAATAAAAATTCGCCAAACTCTTTTACTCATACTTGTCTCCATGAGATCATACGAATTCATGCCTCTCTTGTTTATGTCATTTGCTCCGGGTTGGATGTATCCAGCTGGTACATCCATAGGTCTTTTAAAATTAAGCATGGTGCTTAGGTTAAAAAGATCTTCTTTAATCAAAATTTGACATGGTGTTGAAATTTGATTAATGAACCTTGAGTATTTAATTTTCATAAACAATGGAAGTAATCTAATTATGGAGATAAGTCGAGGCTAGATTATTTTGCAAACCTTACATTAGCCTTGCTTCAGTATACAAAGTCTGGTGAACAAATAAATAAATAAGTAAAAAAATGAAATAGGTTAATAGATAATAATACTAACAATAAAATAAAAAAATAATATAATAATAACAAAATAAAATTTAGGCTCCCTGGTATTCAAGCCGGTAGAGCCCTTGCTTGTTTCTGTTTTCGTATCTTTGTTGAAAATAAACAGGTACAAGAATAAGTGTGGGGGAGATCTCTCAACAAGCTCACATTCGAGATCTCCCACCAACACATTGCACAATCATCAAACGATCCATCATGCAGGAAGGACGAGATAGATAATTTCAGAGAGGATTGGCTAAACCTTTGGTTTAGCCAAACCACATCTGAATCCTTTTAACTCCCTCCTCTACAACGATGGTTTGTGCAACAATACCCTCAACTCTCCTAAAAATTCTGAAATTTAATATTTAATGAATTAAAAATGCAAAACAAATGTCGCTCCACCTCCATGCAATTTTGTAAACCACACTTCGTTCAATATTCCAAAAGTAACATGTTCATAACATCTTTAAGATAGAAGCATGCATAAAGTTTGTTCCATATACATACACTTATGCTTGTGGGAAAATATTTTGATAGGACAATCATGTTGACTAAGTTGTTGTGAGGTGTGATATAGTTCTGACTTAGAAATCCTATCATTTCTATTCAAAGTACTTGGAGAATTTGTTTTGATAAAAATGTTATAAAACCATAGTATCACATACTCCTCATTTGGTGAGCAATTCCTACCAAAGCCAATGTGACATCTTGCAAGTTTCAAGCCTTCCACATATGCTGCTTGTTATTGTATTGAGTTTGGTCAAGTCTTGTTGACCCTTGTTGAGAGATTTATCATGCTCCCAAGATCAAGATCACGTACACACACATCCACTTGCTGCTCCTACACTGGGAGTATGCAAAAACATGCTTCCATCCACCAAAAAAAAATTCTGCTCCTACACTGGGAGTAGACAAAAAAATGTTTGTTAGGTAAATACTCCATGTTCTAAAAGATAGTGATCTCTCTCTAAATATGTGGTTTAGAAGAAGAGACATGGCTATGCAAAAAAAAGCTTAAAAAAATATATGGACACATGAAGGTCCAAGCACAAAAAAAATGATTAGCACATGAAGGCTCATGTATTGAAAAGAAAAAAAAAGAAAGAGAAAGATAGCCATGTTTCAAAATAATAAGTTATAGAGAGAGATCATATCTACAAAAGGAGTATAGTTTTAGTTTACCATTATCCACACATAGGCACATCTTGATCTAAGAGTATGGCACTTCTCTCCTTGGATCCTTGATTTGACTTCACAACATATGCAGTACAAGTATGCTATCTTTGTTTATCCCTACCTAAAAGCTCCACACAAACCTTTTTATAAGCAGGAGAAAACAAAAGAAGGCAAAAACATTACTATGCCTTGGTAAGGATTTATACACCATTGAGTGATTTTAGAGTACCATTTGAGGAGTATAAAGTGAACTATGCTTTTTGTTATGAAAACTTTCAAAACTCCAAGTTCCTAAGATGTGAAATTGGGAAGATGACTTTGTTTCAGAGCTGTTCCACCTTTCAACAACCCAAGGAAACATGTTAGCTAACGCCACATATCCCACTCGTGTAAAGAATGTATTGGAATAACCTTCATGTAAGCCATATGTCTTAAAGATGTTATGCTCATGCTTACTTTCATCTCTAAGCTTTGCTCGAGGACGAGCAAAGGGCTAAGTGTGGGAGAGTTTGTTGGCGGTCCTTAACTCCCTTTTCTAACCGCCAACTCTCATATAAAATCGATTCACATGAACACCAAACTTAGAATTAGGTCTTATAACTAACAAGTTCCACTAGTTTTGGTGATTCATCATTTACAGGAGAGCATTTATGGAAACCACCGAAAATGGGCACAAAAGCATACAATGTACACATCAAAAGCATCATCCAATATGAGCCCAAGAGGAGAAGGCCCAATGCCAGGCAAATCAGGGCCCGCTCAGAGACTATACTGAAGTACAGTGGAATTAGAATCGAAATACGCCAGCAGAGAAAGCGTAACGCGGATCATACACAAAGGAATCAAGCAAAAGCCCACTTTCATGCAAAACCTGGGCAGAAAACCTACGTGGAAGCAACCCTGGCCCAACCAAAGGCCCACCAGAGCAAGGCGGTGGCGAGCAGAGCAGGCCAGGGTGCGGCCGCACCGCCACTGGCTCCTCTCGGGCCCACCCTTCTCTAGCGGTTGCATGCCGACATGTAGAGGCGGTGTACACAAGTTTCCTAATTTTCCTATGCCAAACCGACCTCACTCCACTATATAAGAAGAGGAGGAGCTACCCTTCAACAACAACACCTGAAGGAAAAGAGCAATACACCACAAGAGCAACACTCCAAGGGCTTAGGCCCTAGATAGCTACCTAGAGTAGTAAGGGGGAGATGTGAGGAAGAGCTCGGTGAAGCGCCGAACTTGTCGGTGTCTCCCCAACTTGTACCTCGACGAACACTTGTACCTCAACGGAGCTTTTCGCTAAGTGAGTGTTCGTGGTTCTAATGGTATAAAGTCTTTTGTTAGTTAAGTTTTACTCTTACTTGTTTGCGGGTTCGTCGTCCGTTCCCGTAGCGGATACTCTAGTAGAGGACTCCTGATAAAGACGGAAGTTCCTAGCTAACGCTAGAGTAGTAGTCGATAGCGTAGACGTGGTGTCTAGGCTAGAGGCTACCTTCGTTTGCCTCGTGCCCTACGGTTGAGGGGTAGGCGGCAGCTGGTGACAGCCCTGTCCGTCTCTTGTAATCCCCCACGTTTGGGTTCGGCGTAGAGCTACAGGCCGGCTCGCCTGGCAGACCAGGTGTGATCCGGTGCCCGAAGTAAGCGAGTAAGAGTGGAGTTTATCTATCCATAGACCCTAAATCCATAGGAATCCATCTCTACCCTTACCAACTCTATCCTTGTGTTGTCCTTGGACAACTAGCTAGAAGAGTACCTCCGTTCCCCGTGGAAATACGATACCCTGAATACTTCCGGGTGAAATGCTACAACGGTAATTCCATGCGCTTGCGGATTATTTCTGTTTGAGTTAAGAAATACCCTGAATACTAAGCATAACTAAGCATATCTAGGCATTTTTAAATCAAAACAGGTATCAAGGATGATATAGTAATAATCAAGGTTGGTAATGCAACAATTAGGTAACCACTCAACTCCTAATCGCCTAATGCAACATATTATAACAAGTGATGTAAAACTTTATAAAATTCAAGGTAGGGTTGAATGCATCCGGGGCTTGCCTTGGTCGGCAGGATAGTCAGGTTCTTCCGAAGTACCACAGATGTCGAACCCAACTTCAACTGGTGGTTGACTCTCCTCTGGAGCTTGGTCAACTCTTTTGGGTTCAGCCTCGGTCACTACATGTGGTAATAGTGTATGCTCATGATATGCAGATGATGATACATGATAACATAGTAAAGATAGCAAAACAAGATTAATTAAATTGAGTACAACTTTCCTTCGCGGTACAGTTGCAAGCCAACAAAACCAACTTGTTGTACTACTTTAAGGTTTTCTAAGTCATTAATCACTAATGACCATCATTAGATATAAGACAAGTCATTAACAAACCCTAATCACTACTCAAGTAATTAGG